>WSYH01008463.1:0-29041 GCA_036426205.1 Ascaphus truei | reverse complement strand
ACCTGTACAGTCCTCAACATGAATTCTTTTGACCCATATTAACGTAAGGTATGTTTCCCTGTGGGATTCAAAAACACACAGACGGCGCTCATCTGAGCTTATCAATCCCACAGAAAAAGACCCTCTTCATTTAAACATCTGCACAATTCCGTATCTTTGCACATTCCTTTGGAGAAAAAAGGGGATGGGGGTTTTGGCGGCGGCTGTGCTGCTATTGTTCGGATTCTCTTTCTAGCTGCCATTAGAACAGAAGGAAAAAGAATATTTTTCGGTTTTAAAAGACCCATTCTGTGCCGGCCATTACGAACAAACCTTTTAAATACATTTTACCAGTTGCAGGCTACTCCCATTCTTTTCCGTTCTCTTCTTCTCTTTCCGCCACTAGGGTGGCAGGCTAAGACTCCTTTCTCAGTCTTACTTGCTCGTTTTCCCATGGTTTTTTTTTTTTTTTTTTAAAGCTACACTGCAATTACTAGCAAATAGTGCCTCCTTTTTTCCACTTATACACTTCTGTCCCTTTCCAAACAATATACACATTTTCTAATTGTATCCCAATTTCTGCATATAAACCTTTCATAAAAATAACCCTCAATACCTACTTCCTCAACACCATCAATGCCTTGATTATCTATCAGCTTTTTTACTATAGCCTTATTTCTTTCCTTATTCACTTTTTCTTTTTTACTGCAAAGACGGATACGTTATGCGGAAAAAACAGAAGATTAGCGGCAGTTAATCGTCTAGGGGTTAATCGCTCAAGTAACTGTGGGCTATCTCTTTTTAACTCTCAACAATCCCCACCCGTCCTCATGAATTCCCAACACTAATACACAAACACATTTTGACATACAACCAACTTGATTACGAGAGACGAAGGAAAAGGTTATTCAGGAACTCAGTCGGCAGGATTCCGCGCTCGGTACCAACCGTAACGCGCACCTTTAACATCCCTCCCTTTGCAACGCGACAAACACGCAGTCACTACAGGATCACTGTGTCCTCTCTGCCAACCGACTTCCCTTTATTCCCCTTTTCCCCTCTCCACCAAGTTTACAACGTACAATGACAAGACCCCTAGTCAGCCGGCAAAAATCCACTCCACTCGTGCTCCCACTGCGGCCACTGAGCTAACACATATAACATATAAAACATATACAGGCCCGTGACAGATAGCTACTGGTAACAGGTTCTGAGTTTAAACAGCCACCTGGCAGCAAGATATCTACCTGTCTTAGGTGACCTTCGGAGAGCCGTAGTAGAGCACAGAAATAGACCAACAGCCGGAGGACCTGAGTGCGTATCGGTAGAAATAAATGTTATCTTACCGTAACTCCAGAGGTGTGATCAGTCTCACTGCCCCGTCGCCGACTTGTCCACCTCAGTCCTCTGTTCATGGCTGTCTGTTGGTTCACAAGCCAGAGGCCCCATCGTTAGAGCGCAGATGATTTGGATCAGTACCAACGTCTGCAGAGTATCTGTCCCCGCTCTGATTAGTTTCCTTACGTAGGTAGTGCATGCACGAGAAAATCACATGACACAGAGTCAGAATGATATATGTCTGACTTTATTACTACACAGCCTTCGTTCATATATAGGGGCTTGTAGGGGAGGGTTTTGATGCAAAGGAGCTGTCTCAGGTTCTAAGTTATTTGTCTCATTGGTGTCTTATGCCACTTCTAGCCTGTTAGGTCTTTTCCTTATATGGTCTTGTTATTGTAGGTTTCTTGGAAACATCAGCATTTGAGTGGAATTCCTCGGGTGCCATCTTCCATACTTGATGGGAGGGGTAGCTGCGGTAGCCATTTTGAGTAAGGAACATAGCAAGGTATTACAGATGAAGAAATAGGCATTTTATCCAATCCATCACACTACTATGTTATAACTAACTTATTTGCATATGTACATGTAGTGCTTTTTGCACTTACCCTCTGCGGTTAAGATTGACAGCCTATTAGCTAACATTGGTTGTACACTGATACATTTTGTCTTTCTCTCTGTACTTAACCCTTTGTGGTCACTGTTATATTGTGTATTAACTAAAGTGCAACACACCTAGGTGTCAGTATGGAGAGTGGTTCTAAATAAAAGATATCCTTTACAGATGGATACCTTTTTAAGGATTGATTATGCCGCAATAAGGCTTATGTCCGCACAATTAGTGCAATATAGCTGCAGCACATTAGGGATATAATTGTATGCTGACACAGTATTTTCTCATCTTAAGTCATCACTGATTTTGGGTAATTGGTGTTCCTAACATGGTTCTTTTATGAATTTTTGTTTTGCAATATTTTTATATATGCCCATTGGGGCAATGGATTGTATTATATACTTATCTTGACACACACATTGCACAATATGATACCAGGACACAATCCCTCTATGTACATCATACTTGGAGTTTCTTTACAATCTCATTATGCTGTTCTTTGGACATCCTATTATATGCAGATATAAATTTGCATATTATGTTCACTTCTTGGATACATGGACACAATAGCTGAGTGACTTTGTTTATATCACCACGACACAGAGGAATTGTATACATTTTCTATTGTAAATACTTCATTTATTTGTGTACTATGTATATTTTGGATGTATTAAAGTTTTGTTATTTTTTGGTTTCATGAAATACCTGGTCCACTTTGATCTATTATGATCGCCAATCAGATACTATCTGAAGGGCTACTACAGTCCTAACTACCTATTTACTGTGTATAGAGTGCAACAATTGGGGTACTTTTAATCCCTTGGATCGATCTCATGCAATATAAAGATTTGCATAAGATGGAGCTGCGTTGCTTCCCATGGCTGTACCAGTTGTTTGTAAATAATAAGAATTCTCGAATTTGAAATAATTTTTGTAACGAATAAAATTAAGTAGTAACATAATATAAAAAACAGGGGGTTCTTTTATATGTACTTCTAATTTCTGTCTGACCACATTCAGGCCTTCATCATGGGGTATTATAGTGTACAAACTAGTGACATCCATCGTTACTAGAAGAACATTTTTCCCTTCTAACAGTATAGATCTAATTTTATCTAAAAAATCAAAAGTGTCTTTTATATATGATCTACCACTAGTCACTAAGGGTTATAAAAATGTATCAATATACACTGCCAATGGTTGGTTGAAAGAATTAGTGGCTGAGATGATAGGTCTGCCATGGGGATTGTGGGGGTTCTTGTGTAGTATAGGTAATAAATAAAATACTGGACATTGTGGGTTCTTCATGGTCAGAAATTCTAACTTTGTCTCATTGATCCATAGATTTCCCAGACCCAGTTATAAGATACCTTGTATCTCTTGTTGATACCCTGTGGTGGGATCACAGTCCAGTTTATTATAGCAGTCCTCATTAGATAGTTGTTTTAGGGCTTCAGTCTGATATTGTCTATAGTTTTGTATTACTAAAGCTCCCCCTTTGTCAGCTTTTTTCAAAATTATATTTTCGTTCTCCATCAGTTTTTTCAGAGATCTCTTCTCTTCTAAAGTAAGGATAAAGTGAGTGCAATGTCTTTTCTTAAAGTAACCATTAACGTCAACTTTCACCGGTCTTATAAAAACATTCACAGTTGAGTTTTTTAAAGGTGCTATGAATTTGGATTTAAGTTTACATACCGTGGGAATGTTTGTTGGTTACTGTAATTGTGGCTGCTGCCGCTGCTGATCCTGCACCTCTGGCGATCTGTTTGAAAAGAAAGTTTTGAGATACTGTATAGCTTTCTTTCTAGTTTATGTTTAAGTCGAACTGCCAAGGAGTAGTGGTAGGGACAAAGGAGGGACCTTTTGACAAAATTGACAGTTTCATATCTGATTACGGATAATCAGATGAATTAATAAGTAAACTGGGTGCAAGTAAATTCATTAAAAAGAGCATCAACATTAGAGGGTTTTGCAGACAGATGAAACACTAGGTCAAGTACGTAAAAATCCTTCAAGATTTGCATACCAAAGAGGAGAGAATTTGAAAGATATGCTTATTCGTGCAGACAGTAAAAATAACTACACAACTCTCCATTTTTTTGAGCACTCCAAAACAAGGATGTTTTAAATGCTATAACTGCTCTATATATAAAAGCTTAAATACTGGTGATGGATTTTTCCATCCAAGAAGTGGTAAAGTGTTTAAAAGCAAAAGCAGGATGTTATTTACATGACAACAAATGTTGTGTACATGATCAAGTGTTCCACCGGTCTATGTTATATAGTTAAGACTAATCGGATGTTAAAACCCCGATTCATAAAACACAAACGTAAAATTAACCACACAGCTGAGTACACCGCCTTAATAAAACACTGCACCAATTTCAAACCTACAATTTCATCACTAAAAGATATGGGAATAGAGCAAGTCCAAAAAGCAATAGCTGGGATAGAGAAAGATGTTACTTTATTACAGAGAGAGGCATATTGAATTTACACGCTTGAAACTATATTTCCTAAGGACTGAATGATAATTTATCCCTTAGCTTTCTCCTTACAAGCAGATAATCAGTAAGGAAGGGGGATTTATACACTCTACCCACAGATCGCTTACTGCTGCTGTTGCTGATACCTCACTTCATTGGAAAATAAGGTTAGTAAAAATCTGGGACAAAATATGATTGGATAGTTCTCTACAAGTAAAATGTGAATAGACACTACAGCTAAGACTGTACATAAGCACAAGAGATGACAAAATTAATCTTCCATTTGTAATTTGGATTTCTTTCACTAATTCATCACACACTGGGCACTAGATGTTTTTTCAAAAGGATTGGTGATTATTTTGGCTGGTTAAATCTTGTCCACCCATCCTCTCTGGTAAAACAGATGCTGCAGACGACCTCTTTCACGTAACACTGGAGTACTGATGCTTAGCGCTGAACTTGGAGACCGGAGAGGCGCATGCGCAGGCTAGGAGGATCTCATCACCTAGCAACATCAGCAACAAACGGAGGCACGCATATGTGATAACGCCAGACGCCAGCCGAAACATCGCGAGACTTACGGTCCAGGAGTGGACCAATCAGCGACTATGGAGGAGATTCAGATGACATCACACGAGGAGCAGGAGATCGCGGAAGCTACAAACGGACAGCGCAGAGTGATGATAATGCAGGACACCCGCGGATAATAAAAGACACGGGACACCTATGGATCTTGGGACTATATATATATATGGGACACATTGGGTTGCTTGCAGTATGCCACTAACACCTGAGAAAGGCCTTTGCACTGGTCGAAATGTCGCAATTTTGGCACAATAAATTAGTTTATAGCAAATCCGTAGTGCCCTGATTCACTTTTTTTCTGTAGACTTTGGATCATTGATAGGTTTTCCCTGGACCAGGAGAATTGGTAATTGTATCAGTTTTATTTTATTTAAGGTGTGTAGCATATATCTCTATGTTAGTATATGTAGGTTTCTGTAGGAGCTCAAATGCTTGGTCCCTTTTAATTAGTTCATACATGCAGAGGTAACCACACAAGGGGGCCGCCAGGTGCTAGTACTAGTACATCGCGCTCCACCTCCCACTGACTGACGAGCTTGCGCGATTGGTCTACTCTGGGACGCCATGTATTATGGGTATGACATCACTGTTTTGGCGTGAATTTTTGGTACGAGGTTATGTATAAATTGTTTGTATGTCCTTAGTATCAGGTAACTCCTTCATAAAGTGCCTCACAGCACGAAACGCGTAGGAGTGTTGTACCTTCCACCGTTTTTTTAATGCAGCCTAAATAAATCATTCTCTCATTGCCACATTACCTATTCTTTGCTGCTGTGCACCACACACTACATTTTGTATATCTCCATGTTACCAGGAAGTGTCTTGGGCACAGTGTAATGGTGGCAATACATGTGTAACACAGTTTCTCCCCCCCTTCCCTCTGGGAGATACACTGCATTACTATGTTAGTGTGGTGCTGAGGCATACCTGCTGGTTCAGGAGAGCTCCTGGTTCAGGAATTTCTGTGTGGTACTTCAATATCTAATAGAAAGGAAAAAACCAAGGCACTGCGTATTTCTGCTTAGAAAATGTATTGTGAGCCAAAGATGTATGACGTTTCGGTCTCAAGGGATTTTTTCAAATGCAAATGGCATAGTAAAAAAACAGCATTAAAAAGTTCCTTAAATAGAACCCACCACATGTGTCCTTAAGTGTCTCTGATAGCCTTCCTTCAATGATTGTCTGTCACTTTCCAGTGATGCATGGGCAGTTCTTCCTCCTCATTCATTGATCCGTCTCCTCCAGTCAGTCTCGCGATATCTGTGACGTCATCATTGCGTGTCCTCACCCTTTCTCCTTGGCGTACTGACTCATAGGGATGGAGCAGCCTCTCTGCTTCTCCATCTCGTGTTCCAGTTTCTGGACCTTCTCCCGCTCCCTCGTATACAGAGTCACCTGGTAACAAAGCTCAGCCTCCAGCAATGCTCTGGTGATGCTCAGCGTGGCCTTCAGCTCTTCATGCTGCTCTGTGGGGACATACTGTTTACTCAGACGCTCCTGTAGCACTTGAACTTTGTGACAAGCGTGGAAACTTACTTTCTGTAGCACTCGCTGCTTCTCCTCAACATCCGCCTGTTTCATCTTGGCCTCTTGCAGGCTTGCACGCAGCTCTTGCAGCTGGCTTCGCAATCTTGGCTCTGCTTGTGTGTGCTGCTCCAGGGAGATACGTTCTTTATGCAGCCTTCTTTCTGCACTCTCCAGTGCTTCCTGCACTTCTAATTTTTCCTGTGTACATTTTTTTTTTACCTTACCAAGCTTTGCTTTGAGCCCGCAAGCCTCTTGCTGTGAAACTTCTACCTTTGTGATGGCGTCTTGAACGTCTTTTTGGGACATCACATAGTACAGTTTTCCAGTCAGCACTCATTTTCTCTGATTTGCTCGGCTTTCTGTTTATGGCGGTAGCGGTAGCATTTGTCATCCCAAGGCTTGTCGTCATTCTTGTGACGATTGTGGCAAGCGCTCTGGGCTGTAGCTCATCTCTGGTCTTTTCTGACCACACAGGGTAAAAAATTTCTGGAGCTTCTGCTGAAAATGGAGACTATCCTTTTTGCGGGGCCCCATCGGAATCCTCCTCCTCCTCATCATCCAGCCTGAAGGGACAGTGTTTGGTGTTCCAGCTTTTCACACCATAAACATATCTGCTGAGGTTCCTTTTGCGGAACCATGCTTGGATACTCATTCCTGAAAGGACATTGTTTTGTGTGGCTAGGCACATTAAACAGAAAACACATTGTGTCCTCCATTTTCTACCTTACGGTATATTCTTCACTTTGACCTCTGGAGGCGCTATTTCCTCAATTCTTCACACCTTCCCTGTGTGTCCTGTAAACACAACTGGTCATACACAGTGGGACAGACTTCACTCACAGAATCTATTATTTCACTTGTTTGGCGGTCATTTTAAATCCTAGCATTAATTTTCAAACCTGTAGTTTCTGCTGCTCTGTGCCTTTTGGACTGCCCGCCTTAAACTCCACCAATTGTGATGTCCACATCACGTTGCAGTATCTTTTCATCCCAGAATAAGGCCAGAAACATTATATTCCTTGACACAGAGTTTATTTACAGGGTTAAATTATATATTAACCGCCCACCGAACGTTTTAAGTCAAAAGAAATCATGAAATAAATGCCTACTCATCTTAGGAGACTAACTATACCACTCCAGCCCTCTCTAACTGAGCCGCCAGCTAAGCTGGTTGCCAGCCCCAAAACATGCCCTATCATATGCAAAGTTCAATAAGAAAGTCTCATATCTGTAATTGTAGAGGCTCCAGGTAATTCCCTCTGGACCCTGTGAGAGTTCAGAGAATACCGCCTCTGTAGTTCCAAGGTTAATGGATAGACATCCCTGCTTCAGCACAGTCTTGAGTCCTTTATTCTTCTTCTTTGGGATTCAAATCCAGTCAGTCCCAGCAGACTCCATGACCACCGTCCAGCGGGTCTAAGGGACTGTGCCAACCTCCTCATTAGTAGCAGTTTATGAGCATTATTAGCACTTTAGCACTTTAGCATTAGGAGCACTTTCTCTCCCTCCCCCCTTCTTTTCTGGGGAAAAGCAATCTCTATTTGAGCAAGCAATTTCCTGACTTTTAACTCCACATGCAATCAGGAGTCCAGCTTGCTCAATTAGTTTGCAGCTGCTGCTGGCTTCTCTAGGGGAGATTAACTCCCTGTAGACTGGAAAGCACACTAGCTGCACCACTCCAGCCTAAGCAGAGACATTGATTGTATCACAATAGATAGATAGTAAAAGTCCAGCACACTTAGGATTTTTTTATTTTAATTTATTTGGTTATTGACGTGTCGGTCCCCGTTGAGACCTTTGTCAAGAAGTGTGCTGGACTTCTACTTTGTTCCTATACTACGCTTTCCTTCCGTGCAACCTTGGTTTCTACTTTTTAGGAGTGCGTTACTACACTGACTCTGTATGTATGTATATGTGTATAGCACACTTTCAGCGAGAGGGGGGCTGTGAGGAGGACGCAGGGGCTGTGAGGAGGAGAGGAGCTGAGAGATGGATGGAGGGAGGGCAAGAAAGAGATGGGGAGGAGAGAAAATGGGGGGAAAGAAACGGTGTGCGTTTATGTCATTAAAACATTTAGTAAATGTCTGAAATGAAATTACATTTTCCTACTGGATTTTGGTGTCCCATATTTAAAATAAAACTTAAATATGGCAACCCTAATTTAAGCTGTCTTCTGTTCTTCTAGATAGGATTCCTGATATAATATCCCACCCAATCGCATGGTGGTGCAGTTAGATTTAGCCTGACTCATTTCACTACCCCCCTCAGTTAGTTTAAACACAGTACTTTCTAATGAAGCATTTGAACTGCTCCTGAGTATTCTGGTTCCCTCCAAAATAGATGCAGGCAATTTCCTTTATATAGACCCATGTCCCCCCAGGAGGTTGAAGGTACTTTTTGTCATTAAGTAAATAACAACAAATATATTTTGGCACCACTGATATAGTCCAGATGTATTACTGATAAAGATAAATAATGGTCAAACCATAAATGTTCAATCTTGAAGATCCGGAATTGCTTCAGATGAACCTCAATGATGTTCTCAGGACATGTGAGGATAGAAGCAAAAACAAAAAGAACTCATAGTGTAAAATGCTAGCAGTTGAAAATTAACTAACAAAACATAACAACTCACAAGACAATTACTGACAAAACTAATAAACTAACCAGAATATGCTGACAAACATACATATGTAGCCCTGGTAGGTTTGGGCTATTATTCTATCCTCCTCCTGGCAGGAATCCCTGCATAAGGGCAGGTTTGCCAGGAGTAATCATGTGTTTTCCCCACTTAAGGCAGTACACTGAGGCAGTGAAGGCAGGTTATCAGACTCTGTGTCCAATCAAGAGACACAGGGGTGGTGCCTGTTGGAGCTACTTAGGGTATTGCCACTTTCTATTTAGGGTCTTTGAGAGTCTGTCCTTGGAGTGGAAGGGATAAGGGTGACACAGACCGAGCTGCCAGGACTGGCTAGCTTGAGGCCTCCCTCCGGGAGGGAGAGTGCGCACCCCATACCTCCTACCCTGCTTAGGGGGTAGGGGAAGAGCTAGACCCACTCTGGGTACCCTAGGCCTGGAGTGGTGTCAGGGACATACTACAGGAAGACAGCCTGCTGTGCAACTGTCTGCTGTGAATAAGAAGAGACAATAAAGAGCTTGCACTTTTATGGAAACTCCTGTCTGTGAGTGAAGTGTATGAGGAAGAGAGGAAGGTAATTCTCTTGTGGGTACTTCACCCCATACTGCTGGGGGCTGCAGGAGATGGAGGCGCTGCACTAGTAGAGAAGACAGAGGCACAACCCCAGAAGCATGCTTCCCTATTCCAGAGCACTGGAATTTGTTAAGCAGGATAGCATGATCAACAGTATCAAAAGCCTTTGCAAAACCTAGGAATATTGCACCAGTGAGTTGTCTCCATTCCATTCCACACTGGATTTCATTGCAAACTTTTTGCAGGGTAGTTACGGTGGAGTGTTTGGGGCGAAAGCCAGATTAGAATTGGCTAGGGAAATTTGCCTTGGTATAGTAATTGCTTAATTGGGAGTGAACACATTTTTCCATGACTTTGGATAATATTGGGAGAAGGGAGATTGGCCTGTAGTTTGAGACAGTGTTTTTGTCCCCACTTTTGAAGATTGGGACAACTCTGGCAGTTTTCCAGGTCTTAGGGATATGGTCTGCAGACAGAATAGAGTTGACTGTGGAAGGAATTGGTTTGGCAATGGCTGGGGCACCAAGTCTTAGGAACTTAGATTGTAGTGATTCAGGTCCACATTCGCTGCTAAATTTTAATTTGAGGAGCGCTTGTGTAATCTCCTCTTCAGATACTGGGCCAAATTGAAAATTGTGGGCAGTGTTGGGAGAGGGTGGGGCTATAGGGGTACTCACAAAATGAGGTTCATGTTTGTGGTTTGGTTTGCATTTCACTAATAAGTTAGTAGCACACCCCACAAAGTAGACATTGAATGCTTTTGGAATGTCAGTGGGGTTTGTCAGACTAATATCCCCCTTGGTGATAATACTAGGTTGTTGATGGTTAGAAGGCTGGAATATGTTGTTGATAACCTTCCAGAAGTTAGATGGGTTTGATATATTCTGGAGGAGATTGTCAGAGTAATATTGTGCTTTTGCATGCCTTGTTTGCCTTGTGCACATGTTCCGCAACCATCTGTAGTGACTGAGATCATTGGTAGTGCCAGTTACTTTGTAGCTTTTCCACAAGGCATCCCTGAACTGGTAGAGTGCTATAAGGTCAGTTGTAACCCATGGAAGGTGGACCCCCCCATACCCTTATTCTGCATAGTGGAGCATGGATATCACAGAGTTTTAAGAACTCGGATTGGAAATAGTCGAGAATCAGGGTCGGGAATTAAATCCATTCTGTGCCAAAGGCAGTTGGTAAGGTCAGCCAGAAACTGTTGTGGGTTAAAGTTTCGAAATGTTTTAAAATGATTAATGTGGTTTAATTTTCCTTGCACAGTACACTATTGCATGGTCACTGAAAATGTCAGGAAGGATGCCAGAGGATTGGATTCTGCTGGGATTTGAGGAGAGAATCCAGTCTAGCAAGGAATGGTTGTGCGATTTCAGATTTGTTTGTGTGGGTTGGGAAATGAGTTGCGATAGGTTAAGCGACTTGATTTGTATCTGGATTTTGTGGTTTTTAGGGTCGAGCCAATTGAAGTTGAAATCCTGAAGAACGAGCAGCTCACTCTTCTCAGAGAGGAAATGGAGCCAAGAAACTGGGTGATATCAGTCAGGGACTGTAGAGGAGCATGTAACGCTTGCGCTGCCCACGAGCAAGACAGGACCCCAGTACTGAGGTGGGGAAGTATTGAACCACGCACCCACAGCAGCGGAAGCGTGTCTGGCAGGCGGATAGTCAACGTAGCCGGGTCTGGGTTGGAGAGAGTGGGTTAGTCCAGATACTTGCCAAGGTCTTGTGTTGGAGAAATTAGAATGGTCAAAGTCCGTATAGCCGTGGTGTGGGGTTGAGAAGTCAGAATAGTGGTAGTCCGTGTAGCTGTGGTCGGGGTTGGAGAAGTCAGCAGAGTCGAGGGTAAGCGGGGTCAGTATCCACAGGAGTTTCCAAATACAAGCTGGGTCGGTACACGAAGGGTTAACTGTAGAGAGAAGCACAAGACAGGGAGCTAGGCACAACAGACGTGGAAGCACAAGGCTACAACTAGTTATGTTCAGAAAGGTAAGACAGGAACTGCAGGATATTTATAGCACACAGGAACCAGTCACAAAAGAGGCGGAACGGAAGCGCGGCCTCCGCGGAGGCAAGGATTGGCTGCAGGAGACAAGTGGGCTGTAAGTACTTGCCACGCAGCTAGGGAGCGATGCACAATGTCACGTGTGCGCGCCGCTCGTGAGAGAAGCGCAGCATGCCCGAGGGGGCGGAGCTAAGCTCTGTGGCACTTTAGAAGAGTTGCGCATACCGCACGCTCTCTGTAAGCAGAGCGGGGGTGCGTGTACGTGCTGGTGCCAGAGTAGAGGACTGCGAGACAACAGGTAAGGAGGGAAATCGTCGCAGAGCACGTGTTCCCCGATTCCTTACAGGGCTTTAGGGGGGAGGTAGATGCCAGCAACCAAGATGGGCTTAGAAAAGGGGAGACAGATTTTGCCAAAGTAACGCTTGCGTGAACCCACAAACAGGACAAGATCCCGGTACGGAGGTGGGAAGGTTTAGAGCCACACAGCCACAGCAGCGGAAGTGTGCCCAGAAGGTGGAGGTTAGCGTTGCCGGGTCTGGGCAGGAGAGAGACGTTTAATCCAGTGATACTTGCCGAGTTTGGGGTTATAGAAAGCTGCGTAGTCGAAGCCAAAGGTCTGGGAGTAGAGAGGTATACGTTGTCGAGGGCAAGCCGGGATCAGAAAGCCAGAGAGGGTCCGCAAACAAGCCAGGTCGGTACATGAAGGGTTAACTCTGAAAAACACACTGAAGAGGCTTCACACACAAGGTTCACACAAAGGCTACAGTTAGTTATGCTCAGCAATGTAACTGAGCACTAGCAGGATATTTACACAGGAAGGAAGCCAACAGCACAGGGGGCAGAGCGGGGGAACGGCCCCAGCGGAGAACAGGATAAGTCGCAGGAGACAAGGGCTCGTTAGGGCTTGACTCGCAGCTGGGGATTGTTGCGCGGCGTCGTGCATGCACACCACACGCGGAGGAGACGCGTCGTGTCACAGGGGGCGGAGCCAGGCTCTGTGGTGGCCTCGTAAGAGGAGCGCATGCGTGCTCTGTAACAGAAGCGGGGTTGCTCACACGAGTGACAAGGGGAGCAGAGGCAGCAGCAGCAGCAGCAGTACTTTGGGTAAGAGAGGAGGGAACACGCCGCAAGGGACGTGTTCCCCGATACCTCACAGCCAACTAGGATTTCAAAAGAGGGTGGGCTTGGGGGGCAATTTAACAGTGTAAATTGTAAGTGTCTGCCATATAAAATAACACCCCTCCTCCTCTCTTTGGCCTATCTCTCCTAAAAATGGAGTATCCCTGAATGGCGATATTTGCATCAGGTTTTTAGGGGTTAGCCATGTTTCTTTAAGAACGATGGTGTTGGGTTTATGCATAAGGCACCATGCTCTTAGTTCATCCAGCTTGGGCAGCAGGCTCTGGATATTTATGTGGGCAACAGATAGACCTTTTTGGAATTTAAAGGTGGCATTCTCAGGGGTATGGGATACAGCTGAAATGGGAGGACCTGGGTTAGGTTCAATATCACCTGCTAAAGAGAGTAATAGTATGAGTAGAAATTTGAGTAGTTGTTTGCAAGTTGTAAATTTGTGGTGTTTGCCATTAGAGTGAGCAGTGCTTGGTGTGCTGGTTTTCAGAGTTCTCCACCAACATTCAGTAGATAGTGCAAGGCTTTTGAGTAGTCCAGGGTGTATGGAAATGTTGGGTGTTGGCCAGGAGGGAGGAGTTTGTAGTGGATAGAGTGAGTAACATTTCCATGAGGCCACGAGAAAGAACAAAGTTGAGATACATACCAGGTTCATTATGCCAGAGGTAGGTAATGCTGCATGGAGCTGTCGTGAGCCAAGTGTGTGTGTGTGTATGCAGACTAAACAGCAGGGGTGTGCCTTTTCCTTGTCAAATGTTTTGCTGCATTGCAATGCTAGGGTCTATTCAGGGTTTTCAGTGGCTGAGTGGGTGAGGGTTGAGGGGGGTGGGTTGAAATAGTTGTGTGCAGTCAGTGTTGGGAGAGGCTGCTGTGAAGGATTAAATTGTGCAGGCTAACAAGCATGGGGTCATAGTGTGGTCAGAGTAGCTCACCATTTGTTGCCATGTGTAGAAGAGTTTGCAGTTGATCCAGTCCCCAGTCACCTCTAGTCAAACTATAGTCTAACTATATATTCTCACTTAAAAGGCTCACTTTAAATGCCTCACTCTAAAATGCCAGTGCAGGTCCTGCAAATGCAGGGGTGTGTGAATAACCGATAGACTCGTGTCTGCTGCAATTATAAGCATGCACCATGTGCTCCACATGCTTGCTCCATCCGGCCTTCTCGGAGTCTTTCAGGATGCCTAGCATGTCCAGTAAGGTTCGGTTGAAGCGTTCCAGGAGGCCATCTCCTTCAGGATGGTAGGGAGTTGTGCGAGACTTCTCGATATTAAGCAGATTTAGGAGTTCCTTGGTCAGCTTGCTCTCAAAGTCCCTCCCTTGAACGGAGTGCATCAGATTTGGCAGACCGTAATGTATAAAGTACAGCAGCGGCAGCTCTTATTCGAGCAAATGCCGCTGGCTGTATGAGGCTGGGAAGCGGGTAGCCGCGGCGCGTGGCGGAGCACTGTGACGTCACAGTCACAGGCGCGCCCGGCTTCCCCGTCTTCCCCGTCTTCCCCAGGCTTCCCCGACACCCCTGGACATCAAATTAAGGTAAGCGGGGGTGCGGGGAAGCAGAGGGGCAGAGCAGAAGCCGGGCTCGGGGTCCGGAAGGATAGTAAATTGCGCGCGAGGTGGAGGGGGGGTGCGTGTGGGAAACGCGGCGGCGCGCGGATATTACTGGCGGCAGCTGGGGTAGATCCCGGCATGCCGCCGGCATTTAGTGCGATAAAGTATGTCGCTACTGTATTTCTCCCACAGTATTTTGGCTACGGTAAGAGCATTTTGGTCCTTGGTGGGGAATGCTTGGGCGTACCTGGTATAATGATCAGTTATTACGAGAACATTTCCGATACCCTTAGAGTCTGGCACAATACAGAGAAAGTCCATACAGACTAGGTCCATGGGACCTGAGCTCTTCAGGTGGCCCATTGGGTCTGTGCGTCTAGGCAGTGTTTTTTGTTGTATACACCGCCGACATCTTCGGCAATGGTTATCTACCGCATCCCGCATCTTAGGCCAGAAGAACCGATTTCTTATAAGGCCAAATGTTTTGTCCAATCACAGGTCTCCGTGGTCATCATGTAGGGACCATAGGACTTGGTACTGCAAGCTTCTGGGCTAAACTAATTGTTTCCTATACGGGTGGTTGTGATAGGGAATGACTCGATAAAGGAAGCCATGGTCTATGTGGAACTTGTCCCATTCCCTCATGAGGATAGTGACTGTGTTGGCAGGAGCACGCTTCACTAAGGAGGGGTTATTTTCTTGAAGGGCCCGGCGTACTGTTTAGCCACTGGGTTTCGCATTTGGTGCACCACTAGCTCTTTCCAGCTCATTAAAGTATCTTGGGTTATGGACATGACTTCCGGGTGGCAGTAGGTGGCAGGAAGGGCCTTCGACTGGCATCCCAATGAGTCCGCCACTCTGAGTTCAGAGAAGGCTACTTTGTCCACCACTATTGCCACTGTGGAGCACATTGTCCGGATCCCAGGACCAGGAATCTCTTCCCATTCGCTATCGTCCGATGCTGAAGTCAGTCCGGGCCTTCGGGACAGAGCGTCAGCGCCAATATTCAGGGGCCCTGTCTTGTATTTCAGAGTAAACTGATAATTGGACAGAGCAGTCTGTCAAGAGAGAGAGGGGATTTGGCCTGGGATTAAAGGGGTTTCACCCCATTTGAGGTACAGCCGTTATCGTAAATAGAAGAAGGACAATAAAGAGCTTGCATCCTTTTATGGAAAACCCTGTCTGTGAGTGAAGTGTATAGGACGAAGAAGGAAGGTATTCTCTTGTGGGTACTATTCACCCCATACTGCTGGGGGCGCTGCAGGAGGATGTGGAGGCGCGTGCCTAGTAAGAGTAAACAGAGGCAACACTCCCCAGAACGATGCTTCCCTTTCCAGAGCACTGGAATTTGTTAAGCAGGATAGCATGATCACCAGTATCAAAGCCTTTGCAAAACCAGGAATATTGCACACCGTGAGTTGTCTCCATTCCATTCCACACTGGATTTCATGCAACTTTTGCAGGTAGTTACGGTGGGGTTTGGGGCAAAGCCAGATAGAATTGGCTAGGGAAATTTGCCTTGGTATATGTAATTGCTTAAGTGGGAGTGAACACATTTTTTCCATGATTTTGTGATAATATTGGGAGAAGGGAAATTGGCCTGAAGTTTGGAGACAGTGTTTTTGCTCCCACTTTTGAAGATTGGGACAACTCTGGCAGTTTTCCAGTCTTATGATTATGGTGTCTGCAGACAGAATAGAGTTGACTGTGGAAGGAATTGGTTTTGGCAATGGCTGGACCCAAGTCTTAGGAACTTAGATTGTAGTGATTCAGGTCCACATTCGCTGCTAAATTTTAATTTGAGGAGCGCTTGGTAATCTCCTCTCTCCAGATACTGGCCAAATTGAAAATTGTGGCAGTGTGTTGGAGAGGGTGGGGCTATAGGGGTACTCACAAAATGAGGTTTCATGTTTGTGGTTTGGTTTGCATTTCACTAATAGTTAGTAGCCACACCCCACCAAGTATGAATTGAATGCTTTTGGAATGTCAGTGGGGGTTGTCAGACTATATCCCCCTTGGTGATATACTAGGTTGTTGATGGTTAGAAGCTGGAATATGTTGTTGTATAACCTTCCAGAAGTTAGATGGGTTTGATATATTCTGGGGAGATTGGTCAGAGTAAATTGTGCTTTTGCCATGCCTTGTTTCGCTTTTGTGCACATGTTCCCGCAACCAACTGTATACTGAGATCATTGGAGTGCCAGTTTACTTTGTAGCTTTTCCACAAGGCATCCTGAACTGGGTAGCAGTGCTATAAGTCAGTTGTAACCATGGAAGGTGGACCCCCCCCATACCCTTATCTGCATAGTGGAGGCATGGATATCACAGAGTTTTAAAGAACTCGGATTGGAAATAGTCGAGAATCAGGGTCGGGAATTAAAATCCATTCTGTGCCAAAGGCAGTTGGTAAGGTCAGCCAGAACTGTTGTGGGTTAAAGTTTCGAAATGTTTAAAATGATTAATGTGGTTTAATTTTCCTTGCACAGTACACTATTGCATGGTCACTGAAAAGTCAGAAGGATGCCAGAGGATTGGATTCTGCTGGGATTTGAGGAGAGAATCCAGTCTAAGACAGGAATGTTTTGGATTTTCAGATTTGTTTGTGTGGGTTGGGAAATGAGTTGCGATAGGTTAAGCGACTTGATTTGTATCTGGATTTTGTGGTTTTAGGGTCGAGCCAATTGAGTTGAAATCCTGAAGAACGAGCAGCTCACTCTTCTCAGAGAGGAAATGAGCCAAGAAACTGGGTGATATCAGTCAGGGACTGTAGAGGAGCATGTAACGCTTGCGCTGCCCCGAGCAAGACAGGACCCCAAGTACTGGAGGTGGGGAAGTATTGAACCCCGCACCCACAGCAGCGGAAGCGTGTCTGGCCGGGATAGTCACGTAGCCGGTCTGGGTTGGAGAGAGGGTTAGTCCAGATACTTGCCAAGGTCTTGTGTTGGAGAATTAGAATGGTCAAAGTCTTAGCCGTGTGTTGGTGTTGAGAAGTCAGAATAGTGGTATCCGTGTGCTGTGGTCGGGGTTTGGAGAATCAGCAGAGTCGAGGTAGTACCGGGTCAGTTCCACAGGAGTTTCCAAATACAAGCTGGGTCGGTAGACACGAAGGGTTAACTGTAGAGAGAAGCACAAGACAGGAGCTAGGCACAACAGACGTGGAACACAAGGCTACAACTAGTTATGTTCAAAAGGTAAGACAGGAACTGCGGATATTTATAGCACACAGGAACCAGTCACAAAGACCGGAACGAAGCGCGCGCTCCGCGGAGGCAAGGATTGGCTGCAGGAACAAGTGGGCTGTAAGTACTTGCCACGCAGCTAGGGAGCATGCACAATGTCACTTGTGCGCGCCGCTCGTGAGAGAAGCGCAGCATGCCCAGGGGGCGGAGCTAAGCTCTGTGGCACTTTAGAAGAGTTGCGCATCCCGCACGCTCTCTGTAAGCAGAGCGGGGTGCGTGTACGTGCTGGTGCCAGAGTATAGAGGACTGCAGACACAACAGGTAAGGAGGGAAATCGTCGCAAGCACGTTTCCCCGATTCTTCAGGGCTTTAGGGGGGGGGTAATGCCAGCAACCAAGATGGGCTTTAGAAAAGGGGAGACAGATTTTGCCAAAGTACGCTTGCGTGACCCACAAACAGACAAGCGATCCCGGTACGGAGGGGAAGGTTTAGAGCCACCACCAGCACAGCAGCGGAAGTGTCCCAGAAGGTGGAGGTTAGCGTTGCCAGTGGGTCTGGCGAGAGAGACGTTTAATTCCAGTGATACTTGCCGAGTTTGGGGTTATAGAAAGCTGCGTAGTCGAAGCCAAGGTCTGGGAGTAGAGAGGTATACGTGTGTCGAGGCAGCCGGGATCAGAAGCCAGAGAGGGTCCGCAACAAGCCAGGTCGGGTACATGAGGGTTAACTCTGAAAACACACTAAGAGTCTTCACACCACAGTTCACACAAAGGCTACGTTAGTTATGCTCAGCAATGTAACGGAGCACTAGCAGGATATTTACACAGAGGAAGCCAACAGCACAGGGGGCAGAGCGGGGGAACGGCCCCAGCGGAGAACAGATAGTCGCAGGAGACAGGCTCTTTAGGGCTTGACTCGCAGCTGGTGATTGTTGCGCGCGCCGCGTGCATGCCACCACCCGGAGGAGACGTCGTGTCACAGGGGGCGGAGCCAGCTCTGTGGTGGCCTCGTAAGAGGACGCATGCGTGCTCTGTCAGAAGCGGGGTTGCTCACACGAGTGACAAGGGGAGCAGAGGCAGCACGCAGCACAGCAGTACTTTGGGTAAGAGAGGAGGGAACACGCCGCAAGGGACGTGTTCCCCGATACCCATCCCAGCCAACCTAGGATTTCAAAAGATGGTGGGCTTGGGGGGCAATTTAACAGTTAAACTTGTAAGTTCTGCCATATAAAATAACACCCCTCCTCCTCTCTTTTGGCCTATCTCTCCTAAAATGGAGTATCCCTGAATGGCGATATTTGCATCGTTTTTTAGGGGTTAGCCTGTTTCTTTAGAACGATGGTGTTGGTTTTTATGCATAAGGCACCATGCTCTTGTTCATCAGCTTGGGCAGCAGGCTCTGATTATTTTGTGGGCAACAGATATACCTTTTTGGAATTTAAAGGTGGCATTCTCAGGGGTATGGGATACGCTGAATGGAGGACCTGGGTTGGTTCTATATCACCTGCTAGAGAGTAATAGTATGAGTAGAAATTTGAGTAGTTGTTTGCAAGTTTTAAATTTGTGGTGTTTTCCATTAGAGTGAGCAGTGCTTGGTGTGCTGGTTTTCAGAGTTCTCCACCAACATTCAGTAGATAGTGCAAGGCTTTTGAGTAGTCCAGGGTGTATGGAAATGTTGGGTTTTGGCCAGGAGGGAGGAGTTTTAGTTGATAGAGTGATTAACATTTTCCATGAGGCAACGAGAAAGAACAAGGTGAGATACATACCAGGTTCATTATGCCAGAGGTAGGTAATGCTGCTAATGGAGCTTGTCTGAGCCATGTGTGTGTGTGTTATGCAGACGAAACAGCAGGGGGTGTGCCTTTTCCTTGTCAAATTGTTTTGCTGCATTGCAAATCTAGGTGTCTATTACAGGGTTTTTCAGTGGCTGAGTGGGTGAGGGTTGTAGGGGGGTGGGTTGAAGAGTTGGGCGGTTTGTCAGTGTTGGGAGGCTGCTGTGATAGATTAATTATGTGGCAGGCTAACAAGCATGGGGTCATTGTGTGGTCAGAGTAGCGTCACCATTTGTTGCCATGTGTAGAAGAGTTTGCAGTTGATCCGTCCCCACGTCACCTCTAGTCAACTATAGTCTAACTATATCATATCTCACTTAAAAGGCTCACTTTAATGCCATCACTCTAAATAAATGCCAGTGCAGTCCTGCAAAATGCAGGGTGTGTGAATAACCGATAGACTCGTGTCTGCTGCAATTATAAGCATGCACCATGTGTCCACATGCTTGCTCCATCGGCCTTCTCGTCAGTCTTTCAGGATGCCTAGCATGTCCAGTAAGGTTCGGTTTGAAAGCGTTCCAGGAGGCCATCTCCTTCAGGATGGTAGGGAGTTGTGCGAGACTTCTCGATATTAAGCAGATTTAGGAGTTCCTTGGTCAGCTTGCTCTCAAGGTCCCTCCCTTGAACGGAGTGCACTCAGATTTGGCAGACCGTAATGTATAAAGTACAGCACGGCAGCTCTTATTCGAGCAATGCCGCTGGCTGTATGAGGCTGGGAAGCGGGTAGCCGCGGCGCGTGGCGGAGCACTGTGACGTCACATCACAGGCGCGCCCGGCTTCCCCGTCTTCCCCGTCTCCCCAGGCTTCCCCGACACCCCCTGGACATCAAATTTACAGGTAAGGCGAGGGGGGTGCGGGAAGCAGAGGGGGCAGAGCAGAAGCCGGGCTCGGGGTCCGGAAGGATAGTAAATTATGCGCGTCGAGGTGGAGGGGGGTGCGTGTGGGAACGCGGCGGCGCGCGGATATTATTCTGGCGGCAGCTGGGGTAGATACCCGGCATGCCGCCGGCATTTAGTGCGATAAAGTATGTCCGTCTGTATTTCCCCACAGTATTTTCGTGTGCTACGGTAAGAAGCATTTTGTCCTTGGTGGGGAATGCTTGGGCGTACCTGGTATAAATAGATTAATAGAAAATGAGTAGAACACTCTTATCTCATACACTTAGAGTTCTGGCAGTCAATACCGAGAGAAAGTCAACCAGTCCACACTAGGTCCATGGGACCTGAGCTCTTCAGGTGGCCCATTGGTCTGTGCGTCTAGGCAGTGTTTTTTGTTGTAATACACCGCCGACATGCTTCGGCATGGTTATCTACCGCATCGCATCTTAGGAAGAGAACCGATTTCTTATAACGGCCAAATGTTTTGTCCAATCACCGGCGTTCCGTGGTCATCATGTAGGGACCATAGGACTTGGGTACTGCACAAGCTTCTGGGCTAAACTAATTGTTTCCTCATCACCGGGTGGGTTGTGATAGGGAATGACTCGATAAAGGAGCCATGGTCTATGTGGAATTGTCCATTCCCACCTCCTTATGGGACTAAGTGAGACTAGTGCTGTGTGGCAGAGCGCCTAGCTTCACTTAAGGAGGGGTTATTTTCTTGAAGGTGCCCGGCGTATCTGTTTTAGCCACTGGGTTTCGCATTTGGTGCACCACTAGCTCTTTCCAGCTCATATAGTATCTTGGTTTATGGACATGACTTCCGGGTGGCAGTAGGTGGTGGCAGAAGGGCCTTCTGACTGGCATCCCAATGAGTCCGCCACTCTGAGTTCAGAAAGCGCTACTTTTGTCCACTCACTATTGCCACTGTGGAGCACATTGTCCGTAGATCCCAGGACCAGGATCTCTTCCCATTCGCTATCGTCCGATGCTGAAGTCAGTCCGGGCCTTCGGACAGAGCGTCAGCGCCAATATTCAGGGGCCCTGTCTTGTATTTCAGAGTAAACTGATAATTGGACAGAGCAGTCTGTCAAGAGAGACGAGGGATTTGGCCTGGGATTAAAGGGGTTTTCACCCATTTGGCCACCCTCTACTCTCCACCTGGGAAGCAAGGGTTTAACTGTACTGGGGTCCAGTCAATGTGGTTTTGCCTTGCTTCAAGCATCGCACACTGTTATTTGTTATTCCATTTTCCCCCTGTATAAATGTATTGTTTCTGGGCCATGGCTGCACCACACACACACGGGGCTTAAGGGTTAATGAGCTGGCTAGTTTAGGAAAATACATTATAGGACAAGGTGTCTTTTCAGAAATATCAGGCTTCAAAAGGGCTTGATTGAAGTTGCGTGTGAAAAGTACATAGGGGTTTTGTGTATGTTAACACATCTGGCTGAATGAGACAGCTAGGATCCAGGCTGGGGCATTGGGTGTGAAATATATCACCGAGTGACAATTGTTCACTACACAGGAGTCCCTGCTCAAAGGATTCTTCTTGATGGGGGCCAGAGGTGCGGTTACCAAGGAGATATCAGAATAAGTGACCTTAATGAATATTATGAATGTCCTCGGCTGAACGTGCTAAGAGATTACCTATTGTATTGGTGGACTTGATCGCGTACACATTTAAGTGATTACATTGAATAGTGGAGGGCAGACCAGCAAGAATGGCCTCATGCCTGTCCTATTCACTGAATTTCTTTTTTATTCACTTCCTTTTTTGTTCATCTGTGATCCAATTGAGTTGGGGGGTTTTGAGTTAACACGCTGTGGTAACATGACACTTAAACCCCTTCACTGTCAGCGGGACCCATTGTCCGAATTGCTTGCGTTGCTGTCCCACCCTGGCTGTGAGGCAGTTTGGTGTCACATCTATTTTCTGTCGGTGTTCCAGAACACCCCACAGCTATTATACGTGTCTTTGCCTCATATGCCAGGCCGTAATCCCTCCTGCGCATTTCAATCCCTCTCCCTCGTTTCAGGCTCACCTTCAAATCCCCGGGCCCGGCATCTTCCCTCCACAAATGCCCCCCTCCTTCTTGTTTCGCCCCCGCTAGCGTACACTGTAATCTTTGTTTCAACCATGAAGTGGCCCCACTCACCAACACCTTTCTCCAGGCAATCGCCGGATAAGACTGCTGCTTGGGGAATGGTCTTGTGGAGAACTCTGTATGATAAGGAAATGGTTGCATAAAGGAAAAGAGAATCCATGTTGTTCCAGCTTCTCCTATGCTTCGAGCGATCGCCTTTCCTTCCCCGTGCGAGCTGCACGAAGCCCCATTGAAGTCAATGAACTTGCTGGATCAGATCACAAGAGAATTTGCCCCATGGCTGTTTTATCCAGGGTGTCCGAAGAGTGATGGTCGTTGGCTGGTAGCAACTTACTGCTGTTACATAAATTTTACCAAAACCTAGCATGTATAGCAGGGGTGGGTACTCCAGTCCTCAACAGGGCCACCAACAGGGGCAGGATTTTCAAATATCACAACGATATTCCCCCTATGGATACGGGGCTCCCAAACGTTAATTCATTCTGTGTTTTAGCAGTAATAATCCTGAAACCTGAGCCTGTTGGGTGTCCTTGAGGACTGTAGGTTGCCACCCAGATGTGTAGGGTGTGTTGGTCATCACGCACCAGTTTTTTCTTCGCTTACAGTCCCCGTGCGAATGTCGACGCGCCTAGGTCTTGAATGACATCCATACGATCGTGTGTATAGCGATCCCTGCTTAACAAAATAGTGGGCAGGAGACGAGGTGTACCGGAGGAGGCTTTGTGGGGGGCGTGGCCAATGAGGCCGGTTCGGCTCTACCTTGGCTGAACCCCGCTCAACTGTCACGCGGGATCGATCCTCGCGAAAAAAAATCCAAATTTCTATTGACTTCAGTCAATTCAGCAATTTTGGTTCGCTGATGATCGCAGTCACCACTTATAGAATGCACGCAGGATTACAAATCTAAATTGTTTGACGACGTCGTCGTCCATAGCGCGTGACTGGTAGCAAAGCATTACTTTGCCATGGTGAATTTCATACACTCCAGTGATCTTAAAACTTAAAGACTGCTGCGACAGGTTTTATAGATCGTGCCCTTATCAGTATTACTTGGGAACAATTGTGCATCCTGTTTATACCTATTACACATACCACACACACACATATATATACAATACACACACCCTTCAAATATGTGCCCTAAAGAAAGAACAAATAACGGCACAGACTTAAACAAACCAGTGCTTAGGGCGTTTGCACTATATTCCTGTATCCCAGTGCCGATCGTGCAGATGTATTTCCCCCTGTTATCCCAGTGCGTGAGCGTCGCAATATTTCCCGGTATCCTCAGTTGCGAGGCCGTGCAGATATTTCCCTGTACTCCCAGTGCTGAGCGATGCGATATTTCCTGTATCCAGTGCTGAGCGTGCAGATATTTCCTTTATTCCCAGAACCCGAACCATGGTGCTGAGTCGTGCCATATCTTTGACCTTGCTATACCTATTGTCTTACGCTGTTGCAGTGAATTTTCCTGTATTCTTCACAGTTCTTGGAGCGTGCAAGATCTTCCGATATCCCAGTGCTGAGCCGTGCAGTAACTATTTCCTGTATCCCAGTTCTTGAGGTCGTGCAGATATTTCCTACTTGTATCCCATGCTGAGCGGCAGAATAGTTCCCTGTATCCCAGTGCTGAGCGTCGATATATTTCCTGTAATCCCGTGCTGATCGTCAGCAGATATCTTTCCGTGTATCCCATTGGCCTGCGCGCGTATCCAAGATATTGATCAGCGTGTTATCCCTTTCACTCAGCTTACCCTCTTTCCTTTCTCGTTCCGTGTACCCGAGCGTTGCAGAATATTTCCTGTATCTTCCCCTCAGTGCCGAGCGTGGGCGGATTTTCCTGTCATCACCAGTGCTATGAGCGTCGCAGATATTTCCTGTTCATCACAGGCTGAGCGTGCAGATTTTCCTGTATCCCAGTGCCTGAGCGTGCAGATCATTTCCTTATCCTATCCCATTGCCTGAGCGTGCAAGAATATTTCCTGTATCAACAGTGCTGAGCGTGCAGATATTTTCCTGTACCCCAGTGCTTAGCGTACGCAGATATTTCCGTACTCCCCGTGCTGAGGCGTAGCAGATATTCCTAGTATCCCAGTGCTGACGTGCAGATATTCCTTGTATCCCAGTGCTGAGCGTTGCAGATTATTCCTGTATCCAGATGCGAGCGTGCAATATTTCCTGTAATCAGCCCCAGTGCTGAAGCGTGCAATATTTTACCTGTTCCCAGTTGCTGAGCGTATCAGATATTTCCTGTATCCCCAGTGCTGAGCTTGCAGTATTTCTGTATTCCAATGCTGGAGCGTAGCAGATCATCTCCTCCTGTATCCCATGATTGAGGCGGGCCTATATTTCTGTATCCCAGTGCTGAGCGTGCAGATATTTCCGTATCCCCAGCGCCGAGCGAGGCCGCAGGATATTTCCTGTATCCCAGTGCAGAGCGTGGCAAGATATTTCCTGTATCCAGTGCTGAGCGTACGCAGATATTTTCCTGTAGCCCAGTGCCAGAGCGTGCAGATATTCTCCAGTATCCAGTGCTGCGTGGCAGAAGACTATTTCCTGTATCACAGTGCTGAGCGTGCAGATATTTTCCTGTATCCCAGTGCTGAGCGTGCAGAACAAAAAAAACAAATAAAATTTCTGTATCCCGTGCTGACGTGAAGATATTTCCTGTATCCCAGTGCTGAGCGTGCATATATTTCCTGTATCCCAGTGCTGGCGAGCAATATTTCCTGTATCCCAGTGCTGAGCGTAGCAGCCATATTTCCCATGTATCCCAGTGCTGAGCGTGGCAGGCATATTTCCATGTATACCCAGGCTGAGCGTGGCAGATATTTTCCTGTATCCCAGTTCTGCTGAGCGTGCAGATATTTCCTGTATCCCAGTGCTAGAGCGTGCAGATATTTCCTGTATCCCATTGCTGACGGCGTGCAGATATTTACTTCCGTGTATCCCAGCGGTCCCGAGCGTCAGCAGAATCTTTCCTGTATCATCCGCGCCGAGCGTGCAGATATTTCCTTGTCTACTCCCAGTGGCTCGAGCGTGCATATATTTTCTTATCCCAGTGCGAGCGTGCATAACAAGCAAATATTTCCTGTATCCCAGTGCTGAGCGTGCCGAATACTTTCACTGTATCCCATGCTGAGCCGTGCAGATCTATTTCCTGTATCCCAGATGCTGAGCGTGCAGATATTATCCTCGTATCCCCCAGCTGCTGCAGCGTGCAGATAATTTCCTGTAATCCCAGTGCGAAGCGTGCAAGATATGTCCGATCCCAGTGCTGAGCGTGCAGATATTTCCTGTATCCCAGTGCTTGACGTGCCGATATTGCCTGGATCTCCGTGGTTTGAGTAGCGTCCGCATATTATTTCCCACCTGTATCCCAGTGCGAGGCGTCGCGCAGGAATATTGCCTTTATCCCAGTGACTGAGGCGTGGCAGATATTCCTGATATCGAAGGCCCATTCTTCCCTGTTCACATCCATACATTTCCTTTCATCTCCCAGTTCTGATCGTGCGAATATTTCCTTTATCCCAGCGACACGAAGCGTGGCAATCAATTTCCCTGTATCCCATCCCGTGCACGAGAGCGTGGCCGAACTATTTCCTGCTATCCACCATTGCCGAGCTGTGGCCCTATCTTTTCCTTTCCATAACGCATCCCCGTGGTAGCCTATCGTTTCCTACAACAGTCTTGACTCCTGTATCTCCCAGTTGCTTCTCTTATGCCTCTCGTCTTTCCCTCACTGGTACCCATGCTGACGTGCGGAGATTTCTGTATCCGTGCTGAGCTAGCAGCTATTTCCTGTATCGCCAGTGCTGAGCGTGCCGATATTTCCCTGTAATCTCAGCGCCGATCGGCAGATAATTTCCGATGTCTCCGCCGTTCCTTATAGCTTACTCATATAGCTCTCCTAGTATTACCATTTCAACGACGTTCCTCATACTCTGCCGTGAGTATCCACCCATTTCCATCCTGCTCTATTGTGGAATCCTCTCTTTCCTCTTTCATCCGCCTATTCTTCATCTTCATGCCTAGCCTCTCTTGGGGGCTCCCTTATCCTCGCCCGAAGTTGCTTAGCGTAGCAGCAGATATTTTCCTTGTTCTCCCCAGTGCTGAGGCTGCAGATATTTATGTATTATCACCCTTGCTGAGCGTGCAAACAATATTTCCACTGTATCCCATGCCGACGGCAGATTATTCCGATCTCTCAGTGGCTGAGCGTGCAGATATTTCCCTGTATCCCAGTGCTTGAAAGCGCTGCAGATATTTCCATGTATCTCAGTGCTGAGGCGTGCAGATATTTTCCTGTATCCCAGTGCTGAACAGTGCAAATATTTTCCTGTATCCCCGTTCTGAGCGTGCATATATTTCCTGTATCACCATTGCAAGCGCTTGACCGTGCAGATACATTTTCCCCTGTATCACAATACTCCGTAAAGATTTGTCGGTCTACTATCGTGGGTGGACGTCATGCTGCCGGAAGTAAATATGTCTCGCGTGCCAGAAGTACTCTTAAACTGAAGTTATGAAGTTATTTAGATAGGAAAAGCAGTTTTTAAACATCCTTGGGTGGGGGGGAGTTTTACTCTGAGGAAAACTGTCAACCCACCATGATTTATGAGAGGGGCTGGGTTTAGGTTGTGTTCAATGGAAATAATTGTATAAGAACCAGGCTCAGCCTATGGCTATTGTCCTTCATGTCTTCGTGTCTTGGTGATTCTGAAGATTGCTGTATGAACTGCCAGTCCAGATATGACTGTTTCATCATTCCATCAGGTGAGTGTCCATATTTTGTCTGTTATTTGTATAATCTCCGTGTGTTCACCTTTTTCAAGGAATAAATTATATTTTATCATATCTAAGTCTCGTCAGTTCAACCCAGTTTATTTGGTGTGTATTATTAATAGCCTGTTACAAAGTCACCGTCACAGGCATTATAAAACTGGTGGCCGCGGTGGGATTGAACTGGACCTATATACAGTGTTCGTGAGGGACTCTGTCATATAGTGGGAACTCAGAGTAATTGCGAGTTCCTGGACTAAAGATATTGACACAACAGTGTACAATATAACAAGATATGGCACCTCCTCACTGTTCCCCTACTTGTGAGAAGCATTGCCTCCAGAACCAAAGTGCCGGCCATCCGTGTGACTGGAGCCGGGCACCGAGACCAGAGGAGTGTATCACGTCGGCGCGGGGACCAGCAGCCGGAAGGCTGAGAGAGAGGCAGCGATCGGTGAGCATGAAACCCAGCAGGCTGAGCAAAGATCCACAGCTTCAGCCGCTGTACCATCAAACCGCCGGAGAGCAGGGAATGGACCCACTCCGGGACGGCAAGAGACTTGTGGAGGGAGCGGTGTGTCCTCGGAGACCACAGAAGTCTTGCACCAGAGAGTAACGGCCGTTGCGGTGGCCCGTCCATTTTCCCTGAAAGAGCTAGCACTGGTGTGTGATTGGGGCAAGACGTGGTTCCCGGCGAAGTGGACCCAGTTCACGGCGTTGGTGCCGTACCGACCCGCTTACCCCCTCCCAGAGACCGGCACTCAAGAAACTCCGCTCTGGACTCCGTTGCCCCTTGCTGGGGTTAGTCCACCGGGGCGGAGAAGCTCCGGAATGAGCCCGGCGCTCAAGCAACTCCGCTCTGTTCTCCGTTGCCCTTGCTGGGTTAGTCCACTGGCGGCGAAACTCGGAATGAGCCCGGCCCTCGGCAACTCCGCTCTGGACTCCGTTGCCCCTTTCTGGGTTAGTCCACCGGTGCGGGGAAGCTCCGGGGCGCTGCGGCCTGCCAACAAACGGGCTACAATATTGCCCGGTGCCCGGACCGTGCACGGTCGGGCAAGAAGCCCCTCAGGGCCGCACTCCTGAGCCTAACGGAAAAGATGACCCAGTTACGGCATCCTCTCATGGCTCCCGCCCAGCCAGGCGACAACCCCTTTCGCGGTGTCCCCTGGAAACCTGGCCAGGCTGCATCGGCAACAGCAGCGAAGGCGGGCGGCCATCCTCAGCTACCCGGGGCTCGCCCATGGCGGCGACGGCGGCGGAAGAGCCGCAATTCGTGGGGGGAGGGCAGGAGATTGCGGGAGGGGGTTATTTACCCTGGTTTGGCGGGAGCCGTGTTACTCCACAAAGACCTGGGACCCTTGTCCTGCACCGTTTTACCTGTACCAAGCCCGGGCGCTGTTGCGGCAGCGGCCTTTTGCTGCCCGGCCCAGATGATGCGGCGGCGTCCACCTCCAGTCCCCCTGCAATCAGGACCACGAAGGCGGCGGTCTATGCGGGGACCAGCGAGGTAAGCCAGACCAAGTTGCAGACTGACCCTGACTTATTTTTCCTATGACTGTACCCTGTTGGTTTCACTATAGGGGTGACCGGGGGTGGCAGGAGATAGGGGTACCAGGGGAGGGGAGAAGGGCAGCTTGTAGGCAGCCAGGCTTCCCCATTACCCTGGTGGAGCAGCAAGGGGACTCTCAGTTAAGACGCCCACTGTTGCAGCTTTGCTATGGGCTGGAGGTATCAGGGTTTGGCAAGTTAGACCACCCCCAGATTAACCTGCCAGCCAGTGAGCTAAGGTGGGTGCATCTGCACCAGCAACCCTGAGCTCATCCCCCCGTGTAATATG
>WSYH01008462.1:0-29042 GCA_036426205.1 Ascaphus truei | reverse complement strand
TCACAGACTGTTTCAACCTTGATGGGTAATCACATCATTGTGAGTTGGTTTAAAACTATGCCTTTGAATATTCTAGGCTGGGTAGGTTAACCATACAGTTTAAACGTTTGGTGTGTAAAAAAGCCGACAGAAACACTCCACCGTTAGCATAATTGCCAATAAAGAATAATCCTTTGTGATGCCATTCCGCAGTGGGAGCACGTTATGCGAGGTGGAATAATGGTTGAAAGGCAGGGTTGCCGACATGTTTGAAGATGGAAAGTGCTCACAGTGAATTCTTTTATTGGCTTATATGGCTAACGGTGGCGTTTTTCTGTCGCCTTTTTCAACCCACCATACAATTAAATGTATGTTAGTATATATATCTATATTATATATAATATATTATATATTATATATATATCTATATCTATAATATATAATTATATATATATATATATAATACTCTCGCCTATATATCTATCTATGCACGCCCCCCGCCCCGCCCCCGGGCGCACACCCTTAGTGCCTTAAAGTTTAACAATAATTTTTCTGGAACATTTAAATCAGACACATGCCCACTCACAAGTAGAAGCGTATAGAAAGCAGTTATGAGATTGGCCCTCATCGCCAGTGTGGCCGTTCGAGCCTGTATGTGTCCTCCGGATGAGGTAGACACGCGGGGCAGAGATCGCTCCCCCACAATAGGAAGCAAAGAGGAGTAGGTTCGACGCCGTTAGTGAAACTCGGCCAGACCAGCGGGAGGGGATGAGCTGGAGGGGGGGAAAGGGGAGAGAAGTCTCAGCCAAGGCGCGAGAATCCAGGACGGATTGGGGTGGATGGGGCCTGCTGCGTGAGTGAAGCGAGCCAAGGTAGTCGCAATCAACATCTCGGAAGGAAAGACAGATGGCATAAACGGGAGTAGGGAATATAGGGCTGTGAAGCGTTGGGCGAAGATGGGTAGGGGGTGGGGGGGAGTGACACCAACCGCGATAAAAAGAAGGAGGAAAGGTTCAAGCCGTACAGCGAAGCGGGAAGGGGGAAGGGGGGTTTGTCCGGTCGCGGGGGGAAGGAGGCGGGGGAGCAAACGGCTTAAGGAAGAGAAGCACAGTAGAGGGACGGCGGGTTAGGGTCCTCGAAAAAGGAGCGGTCATTACCCCGCCTGGTCTAGAGAGGGTAATCTTTGCGCGGTCTCCTTCTACCGGAAGTGACGCTCACCCGGTCCTGGTGTCCCGCACAAAAGGAAGTCCCTCCAGGAAACCGAGGCCTCTCCTGACTGCCTCTAGCTGCTGCCCACCACCATCAAGCCAACCGATGTGTCCAATGATCTGCTTTGTTGAGCCTCCCACAAGCTGCGTTCCTCTCATCTGCTCTCAGTGGGACAAATGTCTGCTCTGCTCTATCCACGCCACCCTACCGTTTCGTCATCGATGATGACTTCTTCAGGGATGACACATCGGTTGGCTTGATTGGTGGCAGGCACTAGAGGCATCAGAGAGCCTCGTTTCCTGAGGGACTTCCGTTTTGTGCGGGACACCAAGACCGGGTGAGCGTCACTTCCGGTAGAAGGAGACCGCGCACGAGAGGACACCATTACAGCTCGAACGGCACCACTGGCTTATGAGGGCCAATCTCATAACTGCTTTCTAATAACGCTATACTTGTGAGTGGGCATTTGTCTGATTTTAAATGTTCCATAAAATTATTGTTAAACTTTAATGCACTAGGTGTGCGCCTGTTTTCTTTTCTTTTTTCTTTCATAGGTATTCCTAGGGAGTTGTGATCCCTTTAAACGGGCTGCCTATACCTGGATGCATTCACTTCAGGACAGGACTCTGTGACTTTTAGGTTTTTTAAAAGTTTTTAATAGTTTTTTTGGAAAAAGTTTTTATTTTCATTTTTTCATATTTTTTTATATTTTTCATTTTTCTAGATATATTTTTTGTATTACAACATATATTTTTATTTTTATTTTTTCCAGAAGCATTTTTTTAACAAATTTGTCATGTACACTTTGTATTAAAGTTATTACACATTTTATCTTAGAATCACATAGGTTTTTAATTAATTATTTTCACTTTAGCCACCCCATAGGTTGTATCAACGCGTTGGCTACTTATTCACAGTTAGGCAGGTTGTTGCATTAGTCGCTCCTTTATTATTTCTGTTGTTTTGTTTTATATATATAATATATATATATATATATATATATCTATATAATACTGTATATGTAGGTGAAAAGATATAGCATATAGCATATAACAACATTAATTGTGAGCATATTCACATGTCTTAGACTGGTTTGCAAACCTGCTTTTCAACCATTGTCACCTAGCATGCAGGGCTTCCAACTGCACAGGGATTTTGGGAAAGGACATGGCAAATGACATTGCTTCTCTCGGCCATTTGGCTAGTCAAGTGTAGGGTCTGTCCTGTGAAGGATGGACCTACTGGTATGCACTTGGTCCTCTGGTCATGGCCGAGAAGGCAGATACAAAGTAGCCCAGGCATTTTATTTCTGGTCACACCCAGGTCTAGTCAACCTGGTGAGGTCCATTTTGCTGCACCTGCAGGTTGTGTTTGGTTGTGTTGAAGCAACCTACACTACAGCACTCCTATGTTTTTCTGCACCGGCCCTCCCCATGCCTTCTGGCTGGAAGAGAGCTAATATTTTTGTACCTGCTGGCCTTCTGGCCGGGTGCACACTCATTCACATTTTTGTTTGTTATTGTTCGGAGCCACTTCAGCACTGCATCCACAGAGCACTGGAGCCACTGGCACCATGGATTTGTTTTGTTTTGGTGTTGAGTTAACAGTCCCCCTACATTTCTGCGTAGAGAGAAAGAAAGGAGTGCTGGCTGTGGTCGCCCCTCCTGCGGGAAAGACTACAATGGTTAGTAGGCCATCAGGCTGAACACCCTCAAGACTTGGAATCTCCTCTCTGATCATCTGGCGGAGGAGGGAACAGGATGGAGTCAGAATCTTTGGACGTCAAGTGTAACATCGTGACTTTTTCTGGCCTTTTGGCTGAAGGGGACTGATATGTCATTGACTGGCCTGATCTCTGGAAAAGACAGTCACAAGTGGAGAGCACCTGGTACCCTTTGGTGACCATGAGCAAGTTTTTAGTGGTGAACACTTTCACCGCCCCGGGCTACCAAAAAAAAAAGTCTGTCTGTGATGGGTGCACTGGCTTTGTATCTCATCCCAGGCTAATGTTTAAAAGCTTGGTTTAGAGTGCTATTCCGGTGACGTCACTGTGGATGGCTGACTAGAACAGAGCTCCCCAGCACCCTCCTAAGAATTGATTAGAACAAGCTTACTCCCACAGCAAAAACATCCCAAAAGTCTACCAAACCTCCCCCCCCCGACATTGAGGGAATGGATGCGAAACAAAAACGGGTCCAAACCCTGTAACAAGTTCTTCCAGTCCGCTCCAGAACAACCAACAGAGTCAAATCCTGAAATCCAAGATGGCGCCGAAGGAGCCGGCCATGCCGCGGGGCACATGCTACCAGCTCAATTTGAATTTGAGCACAGGGCTGAACAAGAGTTCTTCGAGTCCCTCTCCCTCAAGATGGGAGGGGGTTTCCAGGAGGACCTAGCGACGGCCCTGGACGTCCTAAGAGCTGATCTGAGCTCCCTCACAAAAGAAACGGAAGACCTAGAGGCTAAAATGGACGGGCCCTCACAGGTCAATCCAACACGGAGGATGATATGCCAGGCTTGGCCATGCAATTAATGATCTGAAGGATCCCTGGAAGACCAAGAAAAAAGGAGAGTAGGCAAACCTATCATTAGAATATCCCAGAATCCGTGTCCCCTGATATCCTCCCCACCCTACCTCAAGAAAACACATTCCTATAGCTGGTCCCGACTTGTCGGAACATGACCTACAAATTGGACCAGGCCCATAGGGCCCTAGGACTCCAAGTCCCCATGCCCGAACGAACGCCGCATATGTTGTTTCGTTCGGATGGAAGGAGTTTGGAGTTCATCTCTGCGTCACCCTCATCAGCCACAGAGAGTGCAGACCTCCGTGTAAAAGACCCCACATCCAATCTTCAGTGACCCTCTCCAAGGTCCACTATTGCCAGACGGAAAGAAATGAAACTCCTCACAACTACCCCTGAGAGACCGGGAATCAAATATTAGATGGGGCTTCCCCTACAAACTAGTGGTCCTCAGAAACGGCCGATATTTTAATATATCTGACCCTGAGGACTCAACAAAACTTTCTAAAAGCATTGGCCCCTCAAGCTCCACAAGACCGGACCAAGCAGAGACCCCTGCGCACGTCGCAGCCGCATTGCTAACTAAAGAGACCCCCGAAGACATTCATCCATCCCATCCGCCCATGCCGCTGGAAAAGCTCGACTAGCCGCATAAGAACCCTCCTCTCTGCCCCAACTAATTGACCCCCTCTACCATCAGAGTAATCCCAAAAAGATCCCACACACACTTTCCCGCCACCTCCACCGTGCCCCCGTTGGTCCTTAACAAGATTTCAAAACGAGCCCCCCCATGTCCCCCCCGCGCCTTCCACCCCTCCCGCCCTCCACCCCCCTCGTTCACCAAGTATATCCACCTCCCCACCACTCAACACTTACCGTTCTCTTCCCCACCTGGTGCCCCTTTGACAATTGCTTTCCCCCGCCGTTCTGTCCTCAGCGACAACAGTTTCGGGAACCGAGCTGACAACATGGGGTCCCGAACAATCTACAAACAAGAAGCCCCTCCCCTGAAAGCGTATCAGAGAGAATAACGGCCCCCCTGCGTGTTTTTCACCACCGCGAATGCCTCGAAACCCCCTGAGAACGCCTATTGTGTATGCCCTCCCCCCCACCCCCCAATACCCATCGGACTCTAGCCAACAACAGCCGATACGGAGACACGTTAAGGCCAGTCGTATGTAAACATATTTCTATGTTCGCCATTATCCTCTCTCCCCCCATTAACCCCTCTGCCGCCCCCTCTCTAATCCTCCTCCCTTCCCCTCCCCCTTTCCGCCTCCCCACACCCCCCTTTCCCCTCCCCCAACCTCCCTTTCCCCTCCCCCCTCACCCACCTTCTCCTTACCCCTCTCCTCTCCCCCTCTTCCATTTCCCCCCCCCCTGCCCCCTCCCCTGCCCCCACCTCCCTTCGGCCCTCCCTCCCCGAACTCAGTCCCCCCCTCCCCCTCCCCCCCCACTCTCCCCTTCTTCCTCTCACCCCATCCCCATTCCCCCCGGCCCCTCCCCCGCCTGCCCCCTCTGGGTGTTATCTGAGCAATCGCCCCCCCTGCTCCTACCATGACTTCTAATACACATTTTGAAAAATGGTGCCCGTCTACATATATACCTTCCCATGTTGATATTCCCCGATACACTTCTTTTCGCATGGTAATCCCCCCCCTACTTCCCCACTTCCCATAGTCCGCTCCCCTCCCTCATAACTGATCAAATATTGTAAATCACATACATACCTGTCAAACCCCTCAAACTAATGCGCAAACAAATGTTTAAGAATGTTTGCACTATCCAAGTATTTTTGTTACAAGGGTTTTCGCAAATGTTATCACACTGTTAAAATGTGGTAATACCACCCCCCATATCAACAACATGAATAGCGCCAAAATAGCCTCACAATACCTATGCAAAGTGCAAACCTACTACCCTCTCTCACGAGGAGGAGTTAGAAAAACTAAACCAAAAAATCTCACAAGAACGAAACCTAACCCAGGACCTTAGTTCCCTTAATTAGCTAAGACCCTGGGGCCAGACTGGCTTTTCCAATGCCTATTACACAGAACTTTTATGTTGACTCTCTCCCCACACCTACCATCCAGACACGTTCAACTCACTCTTCTGGAGTGGGAACCGACTCCCAGAGACAATCTCTGGCCTGCCGCTACCTAGCCATAATCCCACCAGGAAGGAAGGGACCCACCCGCTACAGACCGTATCTCCCCTACTTACACAGACCTTAAAACCTTTCAGAAGATCTAGCCAACCAGATAACCCTCAACCCGATTCCTCCCCCAGACATTCCATATTGACCAAGTTGCCTCTTGTGTCAGGAAGTCAAGCCTCGACAACACACCCGACCCCGCACACAATTGTTGATCATGTATGACCATGTGCAATCTCAAAATAAAAACTCCAAGCCATGATATTGTGCCTTATGTCGAGAAGGCATTTTGCACCGAATTAACGAACCTTTCCTCGACCAAACCATGCTTACTTAAATATTCGGTTTCACAGCCTATTTTTGAGGGAGTTGTTCGCGCCCTCCATCAATCGAAAAGCCCCCCTCACAGCATAATTTAAATTACCAGTGCGGCAACAAGACTAAACCCAATCTCAATCAAAAATGGAACTATGGCAAAGTGACTGGCCACTTATTGTACACACTATTATTTCGCAATCACAATCGTAACCACTAGCTCCCAAACAGAGCCGTAACCAAGTATCAAAGGCAGTATCCTCCCGATTGCATACACGGAATATAAATAATCTTCCCTCTTTGTTCGACGATACGTAATCTTGACCCTCGCTGACCCCCACTAATGCCCTCCCTAATTCTTCAGAAATTACTAGAGTCAATTGGGAGCCAGGTCCCCTTGACTACAAGGTTAATATGGATAAATCGGAAGTGCTAAATTAAAACCTTCTAACCCCTACCAGAACCTGTCCTGGAGACTACCACGCAGTTTAACTATAAATACACGATGGAACTCTCACATATAAATACTTCAAGATAAAGATAACCTACACTACAAATCACTTACAAACGAACTATCCTCATCCTCTATCCACGATCTCCTATTTGATTGAATTAAAAAAGATTTGCTGGACATGGAACAACCACCAAAGCTCCTGGTTTGGGCCCGAAATTGTTTCCTGTAGAAATGACTATCTATCCCTCCCACTGTTTACCTATTTCATTTCTTCCAAACCCTCGACATATGTTTCTAGAATCGAAAAATATATCCATCCTCCCCGATCTATTCGTCACCCCGTAAATACTTTATCCTGAAATTTCGTCCCCAACGATTATTGAACGCGTAAACCCAGGGTCCCGAGGGTCGGTTATATCTATCCTCAAATACGAGGGGGTCTTATGGCGTAACCTGACGTATCGAGTATACTATCAAGCACATGCTCACTACGCCAGGCTGTTGGGTCTGGAATATCCCCCGACTCTAATTCTAACTGCTGGTTGTTGGCGATAGGATCTTATCACGCATTTCCCCCACCCCCTCCCCGTTTATCCTATGGTCCCCCAAAGCAACAAAGAAAAGACGAACAACAGAAATCGAATTGGGAGTCAATGAAGATTGCCATGGTCCCTTTGGCTTAAAACAAGGGGGGAAGTATGGTGCCTGTCATTCTTCCCCCCTCCAACTCACCCCTCTCTTCGTAAACCGCAGAATTTCCCGCACAGCTGGGTGCTCCCCGTAATCATTCGATCAATTCCAGGACCTAATATTAGAAGGTGCAGATCTGCTGAAGAAAGAGGAATTCGTCCTTCCAAGGACTCCAATAATATACACTCAACAAGACGACCTGTCACCTGTTTAAATAAATTTTTGACACTCAGACTTTTCTTCGAGCTCCTTCTCCCAAACTCTAAACTTTTCCAACCCTGCCCAAATTTGAATCCCCTCTGTCTCAAAGGTGAGTACCAAAAAGACTAATATCCATCCTAAATCGTAGACGTTACAGGGGAGTAGAGAGTCGCACTCCCCCCCTCCCCCCCTCTCCATTTCCTATATCAAAAGTGGACAGCGTGATCTCAACTCCTAGATGGGACATGGAGGACTGGGAGGATGTCTGGGAATCAGCTACCGCAACAATCGATTTGTCATAACAAAAAAAAAAATATCTATAAAATCCTATTTGCAATGTTACCACTGACCCCGAGCATACGAGCCAGTCCTTTCCCGGCACACCAGACCTGTGCTGAGGGTATGTGGTCAAAGGGGTGACATGGCCCACATTTGGTGGTCATGTCCCGGAGATCCGAAGTTCTGGACGCAGAGTTCAGAACTTCTCCATGAACGCCTGGGTCTGGAGTCCCTAGACCCTCTGTATACTGGTGCTGGGTAAACACCAATGAAGACCTCCCCCTCCCCCTCCCCTATATATACCTCCATCCCATTCAGGTTGACCATCTCTAATCCTGACAGGCGAGCCGCCAGGTGTCAATCGCAGCGGCTTGGAAACATAATAAACAGTTGTTATTAGACTAAACAGTTGTTTAATAGAATAAACAACGGTGTGAAGCATGGGAAAGGCTCACCGCATGTTAAAAGCAAAGATGCCCGAATTTTACAAAACCTGGGAACTATGGCCAGCGCTGGGGCTCACCGCTCCTTAAGATCCTGGCCTAGCACGCACCCAATGGGACAGACGTGAATGGAGAGACTGAACCAACCATCTCCTACCACCCTGCCCCCCCCTCAATGACTCCTCTCTCCACACCTTCTCTCCTTGTCTTTCCCATTTCTTCCCCTTTCTTTTGTCTTCCCTTTTATCCTATCTCTACAAAAATGAAAAAGGTTTCATTGGATGTTACTTGTACAGGGCCCACAGTCCAGATGCCTATGATTCACTGCTAATATTATATAATTCTATTACTGTCTGTATTTCTGTTATCAAAGTCCCCATAAGAAAAAGACCTTGTTTAAAACAAAAAAAGCTGTGTTTAAAAAACAGCTGAGTATTGGCTAAGAAGGTCCTCCATGTCTAATATGTACTTTGAGATAAACGGGTTGCGCTGTGTGCTCATTTATATAATTTCGCAGGGTTGGCGAGAAGCGGCTTTGCGCTGCCATGAATATTCCCAACCTTGCTGCCATTGGAAGCACTGTAATGCTATGGTGCTAACTGGCGAAAAGCGGGTTCAAGACCTGTCTAGGCTGGCGCATATACATCCGTGCGACGGAGAGTCGACCGATGACGGCACCCCCCTCGCCATTGCGAAGTTGGTTTTTTTTCAGATGCTGGAGAGTGTCCTGGCTGCAAGGCCATTGACGTCACAAGGGGAAGGATGACGTGTGTATACAGTTCCGGCCCTGATGTCTTATAGCCAGTCCACAGTGGAGACCCGCCCCAACGTACCCTCAAAAATGCAAAAATGCCACTACTACCATAGATTTTGGTAGCCCCTGTTTACTCATACAACGACTCTCCATCACGCCTTCGCAGCTCCACTATATAGCGCTGGCGACAATGCATCGTTATTTTGACCGAACTTCGCTGTCGAATGGCCTATAGAGTGCGCACTCGACGTGAATGTGCACACGTAAGTATTTTTTATGTTGATAACTTGGACGGTTTTTTAAGTCGCAATTTTCTAACCCACCATACCTAACCTAAGTACTGTTGTGAGACCTACCCCAAAGTCTCAAATTGCAAAGCCAATCACAACAAACCTCACACTGATGAAACCAAAAGGGTCCGCAACTGTCTGTCTGTGTTATGGTGTTCACCTGGCTTTTGCATCTCATCAAAGGCTGATGGTTAAAGCTGTGTTTTTAAAACAGTCGAGCATTGTCTTAAGGGCCTCATGTATAATTGACTTGAACAAAGGTGGCGACTGTGGGCTCATCTTGCATGTCCATTTCCCCAGAATCCCTTGATGCGAGTGAAGCACTGTATGCTATGTGATAATGGCGAAAACAGGTTGTTGCAAACCTGTCCTAGCATTGAATGGGATCACCAAATTATATTATCTTATACTATCTGTGTGTGTGTTGTGTTTGGTTAATATATATATAATTATATATACATATTATATTTTTTTATTTATTAAAAGTGTAATATATGTAGGCAGCATTAATAGGAATATAGATAAACACCATATAAAATGTCGATTAATATATATACATTTTTAACTGCATTAACTAAAAAACCCATTTAAAATATCATGGATAATACAGATAGCTCCTAGTATAAGGTTTGCCCCCCTGTTTGTCTCAGCTAATATTCTGGAATTTTCACGAAAATAACATGATGTTACCTTTGGTGAAACACCAACCGCCCCCCTAAAGGGTAAGATTTCACAATGATTGCCATAACATAAATCATCGTAAGAACTTCTTATGGATGCACTCGTGTAAAGTCATCATCGTTTTAACTTCATGAAAGTAATTGTACTTTCAATAACCGTTTGACTGCTTCTCATTAATCCTGTATCATCAAATGATAAATAGGAAATTCCTAGACTTTTTGGAGACGCAAATTATATTTAGTAAATCTTATGCAATTGATTTGTTACTCCTCTAAACCATTATAAAAAGATTGGGGCACTAAAAAAGTGAACGTTTATAATTCTAAGAACCTTGAATGAAGCGAATTTTCATTTTTTCATCTATTTGAGTCTGAAAATGTCAAGAACAGTGAGACAGGGAGTGAAGCTAAAACTATACGTAATTAAGCAGGAACATCCTTGACTATTTATGACTCATTCAAAATGATAATTGCAAACTGACGGCTATCAGTGGAATTACTATATTAAGTGGATTATTTTTGGTTGCTTCCAGTGCAGGACTACTTTGGGCCGTGGTTGTGAGCTTTTCTGGCAAAAAATAAAATAAAAGTTAAAAGTAGGGAAATTAAAACTATTTCAAATAATATTTTGAATTATCATCTTCAAGATATTACAATAAATTTTAACTTCCCAAAAATTATTTGTCCAGAATTAACCAGCCGAATACTAGAAGACATACAATACTACATATAATAAAAGTAACTGCACCAGTTTTGCACAAATAACTGGATAACTGCTTCAAATCTCCTCCAAACACTCAGGTTAACACCAGGAGTGTTCAAGAGTTGAAACAGATTTAACATCTAGATGGTATGCTGGGTGTTGGGTTCTAGAAAACTTTTTGGGATTTTGATTTTGTGTAACCAAATTATTTAAATTGCCAAACAATATTTTTCAAAATGTGGTCAAAGTAAAGTTTTTTTAGATCCTAAATTTTTCTAACATTTAGCAGTTTTTTATACGTTGGCAAACATTACACATATGCCGGGCTTTATTTACAAGAAAAACACAGGATGTCCCCGATTAACGTACGCAATGGGAACCCTGAGCATGTATGTAAGCGAAAATGTACTTTAAAGTGAAGCATGACTGCCTTTTTCCTCCTCTTTCCCACGATGACATGTACTGTACTGCAATCGTCCATATACGTTCATAACTGATAATAAGGCATTTGTAACAGCCTATATCTCGTCTCCCTCCTCCCTGCGCCAGGGACCTTTGGGTACTCAGAGTGGGAGCCGGTATTGCTGTTCAGGACGTTCAGACAATGGCGCATGCTTAGCTGTCCCGTTTGCCTATTGATCGAGATGTTACTTACTCGCGAGTGTACTTAATGAGGTCCTTAAACCCGGGGTATGCCTTAACAGTAAGTTGTCATATCTCACTGGAGACATTTTATTGTGGTCTTATATAGGCGTTCAGAATGGGCAAAAGAAATTGAATTCTTGGCACAAATCTGTGTGCAAATCTGTACCAACTGGTAATGCACCAAATATAAATGCATTGAAAAGCAATAGGTTTATTTTCACTGATAAACCGTGGAGACAGGATTGCAACCATTTTTTTGACCTTTTTTGTACTACATGACCACAGGTTTTTTAACATGTTTTCAAGAGGTTGGCAGGAACTGGATCAATTTATTTAGATAAAACTTAGAGCACTGTTGCTGGCTTATATGCAGAGAGGAACGTGTCAAATAATGTGAAAACGGCAAGAAAAATAGCCACACGAATTGGCGTAATCTTATGTTCGTATGCTGTAAAGCGGTGTTCCACTCACACTTTTACGATGGTATCAACATTGCCAATTTTTTTTTTACTTGGCGACGCCACGCTGAACTCGCTATATTATATGGCAGATGGCGCGTTCCAAGTTCGCAATGTCTCATGCTACTTTCGCAATACGCCACCCTATTTTAACAATGTATTACATGCAAATTTACCGATCTCCTCTCGCCACGTGTTTGCAATTTTAAGTAAGAGAACCTTGCGCTTTGGCGGAAATTTTGTGACATCTCACCCATGTTCTGCTCTTCAACGACCAGCTTCTGCTGGTGCGTAATTTTTCCGCCAAAATAGCACTTTCTTTTCCATTCTCTATCCCTCTGCTCCTGCATAAGCCCCCTGGTGTTAATGTTTTTGTTTCTCTCAGAAAAGAGAAAGTAGCAGTCTGCACTGATCACCTTTTCCTTCCTTCCGATGCCAAGTGTCGGGGAGGGGAGGGCAATGATGTGGGTGAGGGACTCAAAGGTGTCTCCCCAGAACGCCCCAATGCAGTCTAGGATAACCCTGGTATTAGATAGTAGAGATTAATAAACAATATATTTAAACCACAAACACAAAAAAACCTGTTAGGTTTGTAAGATTCCTAGCATTAAATATATAACTAAATCTCCGCAAAGCGCCCATTAACATAATCAGATTTTATAATGTCATGTTGACCTAAAATGAATGAACTGATGGTATGTTTCCTGATTTTATTCAACATGTAGGTAGCCTCCAATTATAATATCCAAATATTCAACACAATCTCCATTGTATATGGTTAATATCACATTCATGTGTCTAACATTGCCTTATCTTCCAATCATAATCATATCTCAAGACCTCAAAAAAAGGGCTTCACCCAAGGAATACAGGTACAAGGGCAATGTAAAATACAATTAAGTGGCAAAGTGCAGACCAAATCAGACAATAGGAAGGAAACTCCCCCCCTCTCCTTCAAGATGCATACAATCTAGAGATTTGTGTGGTAAACTTACCAGAGACAAACAAGCAGATGAAGGAATACGTGGTTCTGTAAATAGCAGTTGCTTTGTGCACAACTGGGTGGCATAAGAAATGACTGTTTGGGGACTGTAGCCAATGAGTGCAAGCTGTTGGTGGATGTTTTAACTTGTACTGTGGAGTCGTAGTTTTAAGGTTAGTCAGTGCTTAATCAAGAAGTGTTATACACACCATTTTACAGGGTAAGAGTTGGCGCGGGAGGTGTGGGGGGATGATCAGGAGTGTAATGCGTAAGTCAGCTTATGGGAGAATCCCAGACAGCAGATTGCGTAGTAAGAGGGGTGGTGATAGAGGATATTGTTGTTTATGGTATGGTTTTATGAGTTTTAACGTAAGTTGTTGGGAGAGAGGTATAAATAATGGTGCGTGGGGAGGGGGGGCGACGTTGTAGAGACACATAATGCACAAAAGTTGTGAGGTACAGTAAACAGACCAACGCAACTAGGAGGTGCTTAGTGTATGCAGGAGGGGAGGATATCCCCAGGTATTGGAGGATTAGGAAGAGTCCAGAGAATCACACACACAGCTTTTATAAAGTCAAAACCGTTCTCTAGCTGCAGATTGTTTTTGTTGTGGGCAGTAGTCAGATCGTTCCTCTAATCGTCAGAGAGCGTGAGAGATGTTTCTGTTATAACGATCTGTGAAAAATGGAAACAAATGGAGAAACAATGCCTTTCCTATCTATGTGCCTTTACAGCATGCCATGTTGCTAAGGTTCTCTTTCATGATTTTGGATGGGTAGAAACTCACGTTTTTGGTTTGACTTAATACACATAAAACAATCATAAAAAGGTCCTGCAGTAATTACAGTGAATTGCAAATGTCTATTATAAAAAGAGAGGAGCTATAGCCCCAGCCTCCTACCTTCTTTTTGCACCATATTTTATGAATGTCCATTACAGTAAGCATGCTTTTTAATGTTTTAATCTGTAGGAAAAATAGGGCTTAACGTTATGTTATGTCGTTTTAGATAGTGATAGTTATTGTTAACATATTACGTTAAGGAAGTTATATTTAGTAAAATTAATATGTAGCCATTTTTTGGTGCAATTTAACGGAGCTTGGTGGATCTGGGGTTATACAAGTTAAACATTGACATCAGAAATATTTGGGGGCCCCAGTCAACGTAGGAGGAGCAGAGTCCCCCCTGGAACTATCCCCCCACTGAGAAAAAAAAACTCCTCTCACCTGAATTTATTCAAGAATCTTTACCTAAACTAATGGTTCTCTTTGGAGACTGATAAAATTGGTTGGTCATGGTAGGCCATGATTGGGCTTGGGAATACCTTAGAGTGTTGGGGGTTACCTGAACTGATTGGGGATACCTAGGACGTGAGATGACTGAGGTAATTCTTTCGCTCTTGGCTGTTTTGTTTCCTTCTCCCCTGTTCCGTTTGTGGTGTTTCCTCCCCCTTTTAGGGTGTTGTTTATATGGTTGTTTTACTTTGGGGAGGGGCCATAGGGTCCATGGGGCACCCCAATACATTTTAAGTTATGGTGGGTAAAAAAGGCGACAGAAAACCTCCACCGTTAGCATATAGCCAATAAAGAATATCACTTGTGAGCTCATTCACATGAATTAGAGAGGTCTGCAAACTTGTCTTTCAACCATTATCACCACGCATACAGTGCTCCCACTGCAGCAAGGGATTCTGCAAAATTACATGAAAATGAGCACACAATGTGTCACCTGTTGCCTGGAATATCCATTCACATGGAGCCCATTTAAGCTGATGTATCACCGTTCACTAAGCTTTTAAACACAGCATGGGACTAGCAAAGCAAGTACAGACCATTCACAGACATGTTTCAACCTTGATGTGTCAGGGCGTGCTCACCACAAACGAGACGGGACCTCGGTGCTGAGGTGGGATAGGATATAACGCCACCCACAGCCACGAGGGCACGTCTTGAGAGTAGAGTGGTCTGGAAGTCCGGATCGGGGCAGGAGAGGTACGGATGGTAGAGGGTGCTGTTTGCCAAGTCCGGGGTTAGAGAGAGGGACGTTATCGTTTACCGTTTGCCGGGATCGGGATGCCAGAGGTACGGAGAGTCGTGTTGCCGTATGCCGAGTTCAGGATGCCAGAGGTGCGGGTAGACGTAGCGGAAGCCGGTTCGGTACACGAGGAAGACTGCAAAACAAGACAGGACAAGACAGGACTAGGGAGGCAGAGAGTGATGAGAACAACTGGTTCTATGCATCACTGAAGAAGTCATCATCGATGACGAAACGAGTAGGGTTATGGCGTGGATTAGAGCAGAGCAGACATTTGTCCACTGAGAGCAGATGAGAGGAACGCGTTGTGGGAGGCTCAACAAAGCAAGATCATTGGACACATCGGTTGGCTTGATGGGTGGTGGGCAGCAGCTAGAGGCAGTCCGGAGAGGCCTCGGTTTCCTGGAGGGACTTTCCTGTTTGTGCGGGACACCAGGACCGGGTGAGCGTCACTTCCGGTAGAAGGAGACCGCGCAAAGATTACCCTCTCTAGACCAGGCGGGGTAATGACCGCTCCTTTTTCGAGGACCCTAACCCGCCGTCCCTCTACTGTGCTTCTCTTCCTTAAGCCGTTTGCTCCCCCGCCTCCTTCCCCCCGCGACCGGACAAACCCCCCTTCCCCCTTCCCGCTTCGCTGTACGGCTTGAACCTTTCCTCCTTCTTTTTATCGCGGTTGGTGTCACTCCCCCCCACCCCCTACCCATCTTCGCCCAACGCTTCACAGCCCTATATTCCCTACTCCCGTTTATGCCATCTGTCTTTCCTTCCGAGATGTTGATTGCGACTACCTTGGCTCGCTTCACTCACGCAGCAGGCCCCATCCACCCCAATCCGTCCTGGATTCTCGCGCCTTGGCTGAGACTTCTCTCCCCTTTCCCCCCCTCCAGCTCATCCCCTCCCGCTGGTCTGGCCGAGTTTCACTAACGGCGTCGAACCTACTCCTCTTTGCTTCCTATTGTGGGGGAGCGATCTCTGCCCCGCGTGTCTACCTCATCCGGAGGACACCATACAGGCTCGAACGGCCCACTGGCTTATGAGGGCCAATCTCATAACTGCTTTCTAATACGCTTTACTTGTGAGTGGGCATGTGTCTGATTTAAATGTTCCATAAAATTATTGTTAAACTTTAAGCACTAGGGTGTGCGCCCCGGCGGCGTCATAGATAGTATATAGGAGATATTATATATAGTATATATATATATATATATATTATAATATAGATATATATTATATATATATATTATATATATATAGATAATATATACCATACATTTTAATTTATGGTGGGTGAACAAAGGCGACAGAAAAACGCCACCGTTAGCATATAGCCAATAAAGAATATCACTTGTGAGCACTTTCACATCTCAAACATGTCTGCAACCCTGCCTTTCAACCATTATCACCTCGCATACAGTGCTCCCACTGCAGTGAATGTGCTCACAAGTGATATTCTTTATTGGCTATATGCTAACGGTGGAGGTTTTCTGTCGCCTTTTTTACCCACCATAACTTAAAATGTATGGTAAACCTACCCAGCCTAGAAATATTTCAAAGCAAGTTTAAACCACCTCACAATGATGTGATACCCATCAAGGTTTGAAACAGTCTGTGAGTGGTTTAAACTTGCTTTGCTAGTCCACATGCTGTGTTTAAAAGCTGTGTGAATGGCGATACATCAGCTTAAATGGGCTCCATGTAAATGGATATTCCAGACAAAATGGTGACACATTGTGTGCATGTCATCTCCCAGAAATCCTGCTGCAGTGGGAGCATGAATGCGAGGTGATAATGGTTGAAAGGCAGGGTTGCAGACCTGTCTGACACATGTGAATGTGCTCACAAGTGATATTCTTTATTGGAATATGCTAACGGTGGAGGTTAATACAAAACCGCCATGGTGAATTTGAACAATCCAATCTGCAGATTGCAGTTTCTGAAACCGTGGATTGGGTTCTTTAGAACCACCAGTGTTTCTAAATCCCACAGATAGGTAAATCCTCCAACGGATTGCGGAACCCACTGATTGGATTGTCAGCCACTCACAGACAAAAAAATCGGAAAGGACAAATCACCCTGTTTCAGATGAATTAGATAATCATATTATCAATTAGTATGAATATATATTAGACACAATGATCAATGAGATCCATTAATTCTGACTTCTCTTAAGGAGGATGATGAACAATCTTCTTTCATCAAATATGAATAAATATAATAGTTTCAGTTGAAAGAGTGGTAGCTTTTCAAAAGTATGAATAATAATTTAAGGAGGCTGAAAATACAATATTATAAACTGATTAGATATTTGATTAAAATGTAAACAGCTAATCTTAAAAGTATAATTGCTAATAAAAAAAATAAGAAATGTGTAACCATTATAAAAAATTAGTATTAAAGAAAAAAGAAAAACAGTACTAATTTGCTGTTTGTTCTATGTCTCCGCTTGTCTTGTCCAATCAAAATACTGTATATAACCCACCTTGACCTTGCTATTACCAGCTTCTCAGATCTGTTCCATCCTTATCAACTTTGTTTTACATGCCACCCTACTGAAATATATTGCAAACATGAGAGGCCTTATGAAAATGCTTAGAACACATAGAGTGTAAACGGCTTCTGCAACTAAAATTTATAATACTGACCTAAAGCAATCCCTGCCCAAATCAGATCAGCGATAGCAGTCATAGGTAATATAACTTGATATGCCAGATATTCAGTCAACTCTGTTCTATCCACATATTCCCACTTAGAAAAAAATAATAATTAATGTGGCCAATGATGATGTTAATCTGAAATCAAGGTGATAATTTCTCGCTTAACATACTTACATTTCAAAACAATTCAAATTCCCTAAATAGTGTCCATACTCAGTGCATTGTTTTAGGGTAACCTTTATAATCTTCTGAATCCTAGCACCAACTGGATTTAAAATCCAAGGTACTCCTATGAGTACAAAAAAAGGTGTTGACTCCTAGTCTTCATTCAATTGCTAGCAGTTCTGTCTGGCACGTTGAGTAGTGACATACAGTATGTTAACGGAGCCTAATGAATTACAGTAAACAATTGTACACAGTCTTATTTACACAGTCATCAGCAAGTTCATGAAAATGTAACTTCCGTTATGTCACACAATACCTCTTCTGGTGATCAAATTGCATAAAATTTTAAGTATCATTCATACAGGCCACACCACTTCAGTACCCTTCTTTTTTTTTTTTGCGGGCAGGAGATTAAGTGGAGTTAACATTTTTTTGCCATGGCTCACAATATAGTATATCAATACAAAGATTAAAATAACGTCAGTTAAAAGAATCAAAATAATAGGATGACTATGCAGATTGAAAACAGTATTTGCAGTTGGACTTATGCCAAAAAGACTTGAACCATAATAATTGTGCATCCCTGTGTAATTAATGTATGATACTGTATTTGTGATCTTGGTAGTATCATGTAAAATCTAACGTTCAGTGTCAGCAATGCCCTGCAACTTCCTTTCCAGTTGAACAAGTAGAATTAAAATCAATTGACCCATCCCTCAAATGTTATGTTCATTTCTAATTGTAAAAACAAATGGATTTAAATCATACTAAAAACTTAACCATGAAATAGCAAAAGATACTTTGAACGAGAAGTAGTGTGAAATACAGAGACCCAGTTGATACACTGAGAATAGACTGGTTTGTGAACCAAGTCCCTTTTGTAGCAACATCCTAATGTAAGCCTATTTGTTCTGAAAGGATTGTACTGGTGGTCGTGCAATTTGGATATTTAGATTGTAACCAACACCATTTTGTAGTTTTAATAACCCATGTAACCAATTATATTTCAATCTAGTTGTGTGACTGTAATACATTTTTTGAACCTGTGTGGCAGGACGGCCTCATGGAAGGTCATTAAGAGGCCCAAAATAGTGGGTAAGGCTTTTACCTTCAGGGTTCTTTTCCACAATCAAAATAAACAGTAGGCACACTGTCCTTTAACGAAAACAAACAAAATAAAAACCTACTCCCTAGGAGACTAACTATACAGTAGGTCCTAGATATCCCTGTGTAGCTAGCCTATTCCAGGTTTAAAAAGACAAAAAGAGAAAAAGCGCAAAGCCCATAGAGTAGTAAAGTCTGTTTATGAATAAATAAAAAAACGGTTATAAACACTCACAGAAAATGTAAGTAAATTCGGGCACTTCTGGTACTTAGTATGACCGCGGGAACGGAGTACTTCACTCGTTGCTAGTTGGGGTGTTCAGTGTCTCATCCCTTCTCCTCACTCGATCGGGCGGCGTGTCTCCGAGTCCACGTAGGTGACTCGTGATGTCAGCGCAGTGTCGTCGATCGGGGTTTGAACTATGGGTAGTCTCTCTTACTCCCCTCCAAACTCGGAGTGCAAAAGTTCCGTCAGTCCCACCGTATCCTCTGTAGCTCAGTGCTCAAGCCAAACATCAGCAACCAAAGCAATGTCAGCCATACGCATTTCAAGGGTCAATGTCCTCTTTCATCAGGGGCGCTTCCTATAACGGTTTTTATTTATTCATAACAGATTTACTACTCTATGGGCTTTGCGCTTTTTTCTGCTTTTTTGTCTTTTTACTATAGTTTCTAACGGTCCTGAGGTTAGTTTCGGTTGCAAAGACAGCGCATACCCATTCTTCATTGGAATTGGACTCTATATTGGGAACAGTGTTGTGAAGTATACTATATACTAAGTATATATTTAATTATTGTTGTGTTAATTTCACTGTGTAAACCCTTTCTTGTTGTATGCATATGGTATTAAGTAGGTTGCGCCAGCTGACACAGTTATTTATCAGAGGGTGTTATACCCATCTGCTTTTCTGTGTTAGCCTATCCCTAAAATTGTTTTTTTATTCCAGGTTTTAAACAAGATTATGAAGTGGAAAAATATACATTTCTTAACTGTGTTTGGGGAGTTTTCTCCTACAGAGAGTCCATGTAAAACCTCCTGGATACTGCAACAGCAGCTTTAGTTCTCCTCTGCAGGGTTGTAAGCGACTGGCCCTATTAGACAGGGCTGTATCCAGCAGGCTTCTTGTCACTGCTTTTGGCAATCTCTGTCTGGGGAGCAGCAGCACCTCCGGTCGTACTTTCTGCTTTGGGAAAAAAAAATCTCTACTTCTGCCTTGGTTTGGCACCTTATACACATTCCTGACAGCTGCCTTAATCAGCTGTGATTGCCCAGGTAGCTCGGAACTGTTGTTAAACCTCTGACTGCTGTCGTCACAGTCAGAGATATGTCCCAGGCCACAATGATCAGCACATGACTTCAACCTGTCACATACCTCCCGCTTTGTGTGGGCTAGGGCCCCACACGGTTGGAGCCCGACCCTCCACACCCTTCTCGTGACAAATAAAATCCGTTTTGCATGTCATCACCGGTCTATGTCGGGATGTCAGAGAAAGGCGGGAGGACCACTATTACCACCGGGTTGTTACCTTGAATTCATGCCTTCATGTATTTAGCTATTTCAAGGGTGCGTGGTCAGTGACCAGGGTGAAGGTACCCGCCGTAAATAATGTCTAATGCCCCCAATTGCCCTTTTAAAGCGGGCAGGCACCCTTTCTCGATGATGAGTACCTGTAACACGTTAGCTCACCACAAATGAGGCGTGCATTCAATTGGTTGGATAGCACTGCCTCCCAGTCCTAATTCTGAGGCATCAATTAATTATACAGAGCTCCTTAAATGTGGGATCCTAAGAGCAGGGCCTTTGATAGGCATTTCTTAACGTGATTTAAAAGATCTTTGGCACTCCCCAGACCACTTTTTTTGTTAGATCATTGGCTGTGATTCTGAAAAATTAGGTACAAACAATCGGTAGTACCCCTAACCCAAAAAGTAGAGGGCGTGTCTTTTGTCTGTGGTTGGGGGACTTCTATGGCGGCTACCTGTACCATCCCTCCCCCAATGGCATAGCCAAAAAATATGTGTTAGTGGCTATTCCTAGGGCACTTTTTTTGGATCACAGTGAGCATGCTTCTCTTAAAGGACAATACGTAATGCTCCTAATATTTTAAATGCGCTTGCCAAGTCCTATATAGATGATGATGTCATCCAAGTAGGCAGCTGTGCATATGCCCATGGGAGTAGAAAACCCTTAAAACACATATCTTGCAACATGCGGGCCCCCCATGTAGCCAAAACAACCCAGTTACAAATGTTTATAAACCAAGAGGGCGTGACGGAAAGTTAATTTGGCATTTGGATTCCTCCATCTAAAGGTTACTTGCCAATCATCATTCGTAAATCCAGAGAGATTATATATTTTGGCTTTCCCAATGGAGTTAAGCCAATGTCCCCAACCCTGGCTGGGGTATGCATCAAATCGCATACAGCAATTAACCTATGGAGATCCACGCAAAACCTCCCCTTCCATATGGTTAGGGACCAAACTACTGGGGATACCATCGTTGTGGGGGCTCGTAAATCACGCCACAATTACAAACATTTCTAGTATTTCCCTCTCTCCGAGGGCTTTGTGGGCTATTCGGCAGTCTGAGGTTGGACGGGACATACTTAACTCGAGTTCTGTCTCACCCATCTTATGGGACACTAACTCAGTCTGGCCTATGGAGAGGAAAAAACACTAGGAAATTGGCCTACACATTCACGTAGGGTCCGCCCTTGTTCGTGCTTTCACTGACCTCCCATAGGACCTGATGACCCGTACCTTTGGAGGTTGTGGACCCAGGATCCATTCTCCCCTTCCAGAGGGTGGTATGAATAGAGATACTTCCCTTAGCAAACCAACCCACCCATGTCTGGCAATTGTCATAAGGTACTATATGAAAGCATTCTTTGAGGAGGGAGGGTACTACCTCACAGGATTTCTTTAGTAGTGTAGTAAACCCGGCGTCAATATAGCCGCTCAGGGGACGAAACCTGGTGGGAGGCTTTGGGAACTTCTCGTACGCAAACCGTAGGAAGGGAGACGTTCTTCCAAGCTTGCTTCAATCGTCTACACAAATTTGTAAGGAGGTTTTTTAAAGTTGGTGTTGAAATTACAACCTCTCTACCAATTCTCAGGGTCTGAGGATGTGTTTTTAGACAAGGTCCGGATGGATTTGACCTCTATAATTTAAGGACAATCTGCAATTACATGTACATGAGTTCATTCCCTGCGTCGGTCAACATACTTGGGCCTGTCCGACGACGAGAGAACAGACATCTAATAGCGTGAGCAACCGTTTTAACGTGCGTGTTCTAAGGGGAGGGAAGACCTAAGGATTAATGGTGGTGCATTAATCATGGACAACTAGTATAAATTTAGTCCCTTCGCAGAAGGGTCCAAAGGGTCCTAACCGAGATCTACCTGATCCTCCGAATGGGACGAGGGATACAGGGGTTAGAGAGCTGGAACAAGGGGCTGGCTGTATGCTTCTGGCTAGTCAATTGGCATTCAGGACTGTCTCACATAATGTAAGAAGAATAAAAAAAATATAGTTACTTAAAACTTAACCCACAAAAATTGAACTACAAATTATTTCACAAGCAGCATCTTCTCTCATCAACTATATTATATTTTATATGCTTTATTCGATCTCTTTATATAGCAAGATAAGGGGTAAAGCTTTGCCTTTTAAAAGTCTTTCTATAGCATGGCCATGTCTATTCACTTTTTCCATTTGATTTTTTGGAGTAGGAAACAGGGGGACATAGTTTGTCTCTAACTCAGTAGGAACAAACTTCCCAACCTGTTCTTGCGGAAAAACTCATTGGTTCTTTACACCTGTATGTAAATAAAGGCCATATTCACCCACTTGGTATATGTCTTAAATCTTTCAGTTTGTCCAAATCACATTGCTCTTTTCTGCCTTAGCGATGCCGTGGGAGCAGCAATCTGTTTCTTGGACAGTGCCAGTAGTGCCTTTAAACCGAACTATTGTTAGATGCCTTTGTTACTGTATTTCTAGGTTGTTGTCTAGGGCAGTAATAATTTCCCCAGGGACTACGCATTTTGTATCCTAAACCAGGATTTCATAACGGGGTCAGCTCTAGTCTGTGACCCTGACTTAATCAGATATTATACAAAAAAGTAAGGAATCATTCCAATTACTGCCCTTTGCATCTCAGTTGTCTTATTTAGCGTGGCCTTCATCCTTTCCACAAGCCCTTCGACACGGCGGTCTTGTGTATGGAAATGTAAATTTCAGGGCAAATCCTAGCGAGTCACACCTATTTTAAATGTCAGTAATTATTAGGAAGAGGAGATTAGTATACTATCCTCTACTTTTGGGAGGGATTATGCCAGGGGCTAAGCAGGAGCAGATCAACAAGCTTCCAGTCTCCGTTGAGAAACACCTCCTAGTGACAGGATGATCGCATCCAGATTGTCAATTTATTGACATTGCTAGGACGTAGAAGCGTATCAGTCTCACAACATCTTTATTTAAAAAATGTTGCTTCTATTAAAGTAACATATTACTTAATTATTAACGTCCCCATCACTACAAATAATATTATAACATATATCGTGCGCGTGTTGTGTGTGGGGTGGTGTTGGGTGTGTGTGTGTGGTGTGTGTGTGTGTGGTGGTGTGTGTGTGTAGTGTGTGTGTGGTGCTGTGTGTGTGGTTGTGTGTGGTTTAGAAATGTTACGTCAAGCAAGACTAAAACCCTGTTTAATTATGAAAATAATGGGTTAAGTTAACATGTTAGCAGAATCGAAAAACAAACATTATCTGAGTTTGAAGTGCACTTTCCATGCAATAGGGAAACCTGACGAATTGAATAAAAGATGTAAACAAAAGATCTCTTGTTCATAATGAAAAGCAATTGTACGGATGCAGCCGGGCATAAATAACACAGAAACCAGAAATATTTCATGTTTTCTAAAGTCCCCAAAGTTTCTCTTAACAAATGTAGATTAAAACAGTTTGTGATTTAATAAAAGCAAATAGATAGTAAAAAATATAAAAGATTAAACAAATTCTATTACATGAGAAACAATGACCCATCTAGTATGTTGTTATTGTTATTGATAAGTATAATACAGATGTTCTTATACCTTTCATGTCATTTCTTAAACCACAAGAAAGGTTGACAGTCTTACGAAGAAAATCCAATTAGTGGTAGTGAAACAGATTATAATTAAGCTAATTTACATTTCCCACTTTCGCAGCCTTCTGTACAAGATTAGGCTTTTAAAGCATTATGATAATATTCTTTCATTCAAAATAAGTTTTCGTTTTAATTAAATTAGATGGAATGGGTCTATAAAACCCTCTCTCTTTTGCAAGCAGGATAACCATTGCTGCTAGTGTATTATTAAGAATGCTGAAGGTACCCCCCCGACAACTCTTCAGCGTTCTACTTTGATGAATTTGTCACAGTACAAGAACATTGAAGAAGCAGTACCGTAGCTTGCCAAAAGGAAGATTTCAGATTACAGTAGATGCAAGGTTTTATACGTGTAGCTCTTACAAATATAGACTGGATAACATGTTTAACACTTTTTTCTACTGTAGTGTTTGGCCCTGATTCAGTACCCATCTTACCATAAGGCCACATTAATAAATTAAAACATGGTATAATTAAACAGTAACCAGGTGAACATTACTGACTCACATGGCAACAATAACATCCAGAACCTGGCAATTCCTGCATTTGTGTATCTTGCATAAAAGCACATTGCCTATATAAATATAGGCAATAAATATGATAGGGTGGATATTTAATAATATTACTACATTTAGTAACTACCATGGGTGTTATCTCCGTGTCACCACAGTATCTGTGACATTGTGAACTTTAACACAATGTAAAATCAAAGGCGGTATTATAGAAGCTGCTACTTCTGCTTAATGTGTTGTATAGAATTTTCTTTAGAGGACATAGGCATACAGTTGTCTAAGCAATCCAGCCATTAGAAAGTTAGAGCGACTGGTCACGATACCGGCCTTACACGGCGGTAGTTTAGTTTAGCCATTTCAGAGATAGAATTGTGTACAGTTAAACCTAAGGTTAGGTTGTTTGAAGAATTAGGAGTGTGTGGATGGTAAGTCCACGAATACGCAAAACTGGAGTCTGCGTTAAGGAATTTGTGGTGAATTAGTGTTTTACTAATGTAGGACTAGACCAAATTACATCTCTGGAATCATGGGGCGGCAGAACACGCCCTGTACACCACAGCACAGAGAAAAGTAGCGATCCGACAGGCAGTTGCAGCAAACAGCAAAATTATCAGTGCATAATGTCAAAAAAAAAAAAAAAAACTGTACTGATTAAAACAACATTGCCACACAAAAAATAATTAAAGATACTTATCTGAGAATAGTGGGTTAGGTCAAGAGAACAAGATAAAGTATCAGCGGAGACTATAAAACACAAGGGGATAGAGAAGAAAAAAAAAGGGGAACCAGTGAGCGGGAGGACGTGCAAAAAACAAAACACTTGGAGAAGAAACGGGAAAAAAAATAAATAAGCGCAAGGGCCAACAGTTCAGGGCAGGAATACCCCCTTACACCATTAATAGTTGTTGTGCCATTTATTTCAGTTCATTAGTAAAATTTTCTTTTTTTGCTTTCAAAACATGACTTTGCTTCATATGATTGGCTTGAGTGCTGGGGAACCCTAATGGACTGTATATTTAGATTTCTTTAATTTGCTCTTCTATCACTCATTATCCCAAAATATTGGGGTAAAATAGTTGCACAAAATATTTTCTATTTTAATAGTTAAAAGTTCATATGCAATCACATGTTTATTGTACACATGCAACATGAGTCTATTGATGGTTATTTCCAATATGTTGGTATAAATACCCTGTGACCGAAACATCAGATTTTATCATACAGTTGTGCTTTACAGACATTTCCTGCCAAGATGTGGTTAAATGATAAAAATTGGAGATGTGTCTGAATAAAGGATGGATCCCTTCTTTATTTCTTATTTTTGTCAATTTTCAGAGATAGGTTTCCAGTAGTAGCTAAGATGAGACACGTGTAGGAAGGGATTCACTCACTCTTTACTTTCTAGGTTATAATAATACATGTGGTCGTGACTTAAGGACTGTTCTAAATGTTTGTGTTTCAGTAAGAGTTACAGTTACGATAAGAAAATGAAGTTGACAATGTAGGGGGATTATCTTAAGCTGAACAATAAGAAAAAACAGTACAAAACAAAAAAAAATGAGATTCAAAAAGCCCAAATTAAGTAGTGTAATGAAAGTATTACTAACTATTGTAAAGTTAAAAGTCTACCAATTTGCATAACTATATTGCCATCCATCACCAACTATTGTAGAGTGTTAATTACAGATATTAGGAACAATTGTGTGTTAAATACAATAGGGGCGGTGGTAAATCTTTAGACAAACCTTTACATTTGTGCGGCTTGGGTAAATATTTGCACTGAGGAACAACTAAACGAATATGCTACCATTCTCAGGTAAACATAATGCCTGTCTGATGGTCCAAAAGGAAGCAGGTGAGATCTTGCTTGTTGAGTAGGTAACAGAGAAAGCAGACGAAGAAAGAAAAAGAGCTGTGATTGGGACTATAAAAACCATTGTTTTTTGTGTGGTCCCAGTATGCCAGTCTGACTCGCATACAAAATACTGTGAGGTAGAGGTTCTGTGACCACACCCTTTATTACGTCTCACAATCCTCGCTATACTCTTATAACTTTGTAGCCAGGTACTGCCAACAACAAAATGACTGCTATAATAGTCACTGCAACCCATAGCCAACACATACCATAAATAATACTATGGCGCCTTCTCACATACCATTACACAACACAAATACCATACCAGGGGTGCGCACAAACCGGGGGGCATGAGATTATCTGCGGGGGGTGCAGGGGTAAGAGGCCCCCACATGTTGCACTTCTCGGTAGCATTTAAATTATATGCACGGGAAGGGTGAAGTGAAATGGCCCCATGAACATCTCTTACCTTGGTAGACTCTTCTGATTAGCATGCCACGGCTCTATGCCAATGTTCTTATCACCAACTTCCCCCCGCACACAGCATCCCCATCCCTCCATGCTGTCCTTGTCACATTTTATTACCCACTTCCTACAGTTTCATGTTCAAACACCAACTTTCTCACCCTACCTTATCTACAGACAACTCATTTTTTTATGCTCTCCTAACCTGCGTTAGCCCCGTTCAACACAGCCGTACATGCGTGCCGCATTAGGTGCGTGCGTGTGTTCGGACAGATGCCGGCGCACAATGGTGAGTTTCAGTATGGAAACGCCATTGGATGCAAAGTGCGGGTCACATGTGCGCAGCGGCGCAGGCGTTTTTCATATGGTGATCACCGGCTGCAGCCCAGGTGACGTCAGTTTCGCAGCCCATCAATGCCCAGATGTTTTAATTGATTTTGGCTGCGCAAAGTTGTGGGGGGCGACGGCGTAGTGTGGGCCAGTGGAGCGGCGGGGGTGGGACGGAAACTAAAATAAATAAATAACAAATAAAATTAAAACTCAGCTTCGTGGAACGGACACCGGGTTTTGGGCTGGATCTGTACGGGGAGGGGTCTACTCAGAATCACACCAATATCTGACAGCTCAACAGCATCTGTACAACAGAAAGAAAGCATCGTCATCCGTGGGGAATCGGACAGGATTGGTAGGCAATCATAGGTGAGGAACACTAACTCTCATTCCTCCCCCCACACCCCGCCGCATACAACAGTATGAGTGGGGAATGATCATGACACTGCCCAGCAGACAGAGCCGTACGCCGCCGACTCGCGGCACCACAGCGTCACGGGGTGCGACTGTGTGAACGGCGGCCCTTAGCCATAGATTCTTTGTACATCAGTATCATGACCCGAGAAGAGAGAATCCAAAAGTTGTCATGAATAAATTGTTAGTCTAATAAAACATGCGTATCACCTAATACTGAAGAACTAATTTATTCTGCACTATCGCAAATGGAACTGAGCGGGAGTATTTCTCGTTATAATATACATCTAAACACACAGGAGATATTATATATATGTGCAGGGTTTGTTAGGGGGAGCCGCTTATGCGTGTAGGCGGGGACTGACAATTCAGACGCCGGAGCTCCGCGGGGGGCGAACGGGTAGGTGGCAATGCAAATCTTGTGATTTGGCATGATGCAAATGCGCGATGGAGAGGCTGTGCATACGCAATGGGAGCACACGAGCAGACGGCTATACAGGAACAGGCTCTGCAAGGGAACTGACAGTTGACCCGCAGCCCCAGGGGGCTGTATACCAACGTGGGGGGCTGACAAGCCATTAGGGGCCTAGCATGGCAGGCTATAAACGGAGGATAAATTATTTGGAGGCAGTGACCACGGCAACGCTTCAGTCAGGGAGATAGACAGAAAAAGCGGAGCCTGTGGTAGTGTTCAGGTGTCAGTGGCCACTAGCTAGGGCCTCTAGAGTCCCCTTAGGCCCCCAGATAGGCCCCAGCTAGCACGGCCCCAATCTCACTAGCAGCTGTGTGGCGTGAATTAGGTAAAGGCCCCTCAGATAGGGGAATTTCCCATTTGACAATAGTGTCAGGGACACAGCAAAGACGGTGTGCAGTGATGTTGTGGCCTGTGGTCTGGGGAACCAAACCACCACCGCAAGTGAGAGATCTTAAGTAGGTACAGATACTCAAATGGGAGTGGTACCCCACGCGAAGGCAGAACGTATCATTGATAGATGGATCCTGTGCTCAGTCGGAAGTCCCGGTGCTGGAGGCGCCCGGCAGTATCCATATCTCTAAGGCACCAACGGCCAACACAAATTCTGTGGGTAGCAGTACCCACACACTGTGGGGGGAATGGCTAAAGGAACAGTGGGTGGTATGTGACCAGGGAACCTCAGGACTTGTGGGGAACCTAACCAGGGTGGTATTGTGGTGGTTGGCCATGAGAATGTGTGCGAGAACTAGGTGGGTATGGCCGTGAGATGGCATGTACAGTACTGTGTTGATAGCTTATCTCTAAGGTCATGGCCAGGAAATACTCTTTGACCATACCATGTTTGTATTTACTATGTAGGTCTTCGGCGGAGGGGCTTATCCTATTGATGGTGGATTCCTTCCGTGAGGAACTGTCACAAGATACAATCAGGTACAACCCAGGTCACTGCAGCGAGGATCAGGCCCCCTGTGAGCCAAAAGGTAAGGGGCACAAACGTAGGTTTCTTTAGAATGTGGGGAGGAAGGGGGCTAATAGTATATATATATATATGATATATATATATATATAAAGACATCACAGATGAAAAGAAACAAAGACAATCCCCTTCTTAGTTAGCACTA
>WSYH01000866.1:20966-157385 GCA_036426205.1 Ascaphus truei | reverse complement strand
CATGAAATCAAGGGACAGCACGCAGGTAAGTAAATCATAATTTTTGTATATTTGATAGAAGACACAAAAACTGACGTTTTGGTCCCCCAGTGGGACCTTTCTCAAGGTGCCGTCCCTCTGACGTCTATAATGATTTAATAAGTTTAAAGAAGAGAGAAGTGGATTTCTACCTTCATGCTGTAACGCTGTCTCATTACCACAAGGAGAAACTCCTTCCCCGTGGTTTTCGGATAAAAAAACAACCCTAGATTGGACGCAAGGATCAGGAATTCTGTAAGAAGTGGGTGGTCATTTTAAATAAATGTTCCTTCGACTTGACCCTGCTTGTTATTGAACAGTCCACGAAGGAAATAACGAAAATTAAACAGGGCATTGCTGACATCAAGGACAAACACGGACACATTCTGGAATCAGACTCTTCAACTAATTGGACTGATAAACTCCAGACCGCAGTTGACCTACACAGGGCCAACCTTATCAAATACAAACGGGATAAGTTGAAGCAGGTCAAATCTGATTATAAAGAATGCAAAGTGTATAAATGGCTTTTGGGGCTTAGTGACAGCACTTAGGGTAGACCAGGGCAAAGGAGATACTATTCCAAATCCAGAAAGGCAGCTTTTGGAGGGTCAAGATACAATACCAGTGACATGGATCTATCTGACACCCAGGACAACACCACTACGGAACCTTATTTAGGAAAACCACCGAATCTCGGCAAAAAATCTCCGTTAACAGATTCAGACGCCGGGGACCAATCCGAAGGGGAGGTTGGAAATCAAAGGTCTCTACCACGAGAGTCGAAGACGAAAGGGGCGAGGGGAAGAACACAGAATTGGTCATTTTTAATTTATCGGACTATACCCTCACCCCGGCTGAGGTGGCGGTACTCTATAAAGGGCTCTCTTTTTTCCCCACTAATGCTCAACAGCCCTTTGACTGGGAAGTAGACCTATACAGGATGCACCGTCAGCTGAAATTGAAAGACTTTTTTTGCAAGAGAGAGTCTGTTACCACTGGCAGAGGATTGAGCGTCTATTCGGATACTAAGAAATTCAGACCCAGAAGTGTTTTTGATCCGCAGATTACCAATCATAGCATTTCCACCTTCATGGGACTGGTTGAATCAAATACTAAACCATGAGTTATGAACCATGAGATTAGCTATCACAATCTCACCAAGAGTGAGCGTCTGGCATTAAGATCCCTTAACAACAGAAGGGAAATTATCATCAAGCTTGCGGACAAAGGGGGAGGCATTGTAATAATGCCATACTCCGATTACCGCAATGAGATTCTGGGTCAACTCGCCCACAAGGACCATTATAAAAAGCTAACCGCAGATCCCACAGCGGTATATAAGCGTGAGGTGGATTCAATCATCACAATGGTACAAAATAATGGCTGGATCTCAGAGGATTTGGCTAAATTCTTGACCACTGACTTTCCGATTATGCCCGTACTCTACACCTTGCCTAAGGTACATATGTCTCTCATAGCCCCGCCGGGTAGACCAATAATCTCGGCGCGGTCATCACTATGCCACCCATTGTCACAGTTTGTTGATTTTCACCTACAGCCTATGGTCCTACAGATGTCATCATATATTAAAGATACTATGGCTTCATAACTAAACTGTCAGCACTATCATTAGATTTAACAGGTGTCTTGCTTGTGACACTTGACGTGTCAAGCTTGTACACTAACATCCCCCACCAGGAGGGGATGGAAGCTGTCAGGAGCCATCTACACTGTACCGGCCGAGGAGATGGTCCTCCGTCGGAGTTCCTTATGACTCTGATAGATCTTATATTACATAAGAATTACTTCAGATTCGAACGGACGTACTATCTCCAACTCATGGTAACTGCTATGGGGTCTAATATGGCCCCATCTTATGCGAATATCTATATGGACACATATGAGCCTTCTACATGATGCTCCACATGCTGAGTCTATTTTATATTATGCTAGATTCATCGATGATGTGTTCCTCCTGTGGGGGCGAATATGATCTGTTGGAATTTATTCATTATGTGAATCTCATACCATCCAACTTCCCTTCACGTACCAGTACAGTGCCACTAATATAGTATTCTTGGATACCGTGGTATATAAGGAAAATAATGTAGTGTGTACTAGAATACATACCAAGGACATAGATAAGAATACTCTCTTAGACGCTCAGAGTCATCATCCTCCCCCTCTCTAGAGGGGACTCCCCTTTTCACAAATGCTCTGGGTATGGAGAATTACAAGCGATCCTACGCATGTTGAAGCAGCTTTACAGAAAATGGCAGATCGCTTCAGAGAGAGGGGCTACGATCGGACAGAAATTGATCAAGTACTAGCCAAAGCACGTTTACCGGCAAGGGGTGATCTACTGAAACCTACGGTGACAACCAAGGAAAATGATCGGTTTCACATAGTAACAACATATAGTACTGCCTCAAGCCATATACAATGCAGTATAAAGCAAATCTGGCACATTTTGGCGAACGATAAACATATCGGAAAACACTTTAATTCCCCACCCCTCTTTTGTTATCGGCGGGGTCGGAATGTGGGGGATTACCTCATAAAGGCGGACCCAGTGGATAAATATGCAGCGAAAATTACCTGGCTCACAAAGGCTCCGGGGGTGCATAAGTGCAGAGGTTGCGTAAATTGCTAGTATTTAATGCTGGGCAACACTTTCATGCATCTGTGCTCCCCCATTCGCATAAAGGTATCCAATTAAAATTGTGGATTTTCTGAACTGTGACTCGAAATTTGTCGTCAACATTATCAAATGCCCCTGTGGGCTTGTTTACGTGGGCAAGACATCGCGTATGCTTAAGGAACGAATAGCAATGCATCATTCCACAATACGCAAGGCCCTTGCTGACCCCACCAATTCTGATGATCTTAAGTTGTTACCAGTGGCAAGGCACTTTAAGCTTAAACAGCACAGCTTGGCCACCTTTTGATGTATGCCCGTTGTACAAGCCCATACTCCAGCCAGGGGAGGAAATAGACACAGGCTTTTGCTTCAGCTTGAGGCGAGGATGATTCACAGACTGGATTCTATGGTCCCTAAAGGCCTGAATGAGGACATGAACTTGGGTTGTTTTTTGTAATTGTTTGTAATTATTATTGTTCAACATCAACTGTATGTATACAGGGATCAGCATAGTTCAAAATAATTAGTTTAAAATGCATTCATTATACAGTACAGTATAATTTGTTACAGCTTGTATATTCTTGTCGTTCAGCTTCTTCCATTGACTTCCTTTTCCCCACCATGTTCACTTCACTTTACCCTCACTGTGTATATTGGGTGTCCTTTATTCCACATTTTTGCAGGTCCATATACTGTATATCTGTAGAGTCCTACAGACAGCATGTTCCTTTTTTGACCGCACTTTGTGCCTTCAGCAGTACGTGGTTCACTAAGGGTTAACCAGCAACCTATGTATATCCATGCCGTATGTGACGCCGTCAGGTGTATTATGGGTTACCCGACTGGGATTACAGCGGGTTCCATCTGCCATAGGATTCTACAGATATACGCATGCCAGTATCTGATATTTTTAGGTGCTGTTTAGGACCAAGTTCATCACTGCTATAGTACATACACATCTGCAGTGGGGTATCTGTGCACATGCAGTACCCATGACAACCACTGGTGTCTGCTACATTTAAAGAGTTGAGCCATAGAACTCATGTGGTTTCCTTGACAACTGGGCCTGCTGATGCAGCATCAATTTGTTTACATGCAATCACACTGACAGCTTGGGTTTGTGTTAGGAATGTGAGCACACAGCGCCTCAGGCGGAGCTCACGGCTCTCTCCTTACACTGCTCAGACCCTTCCACTACAACCATGCAAGCCCCCTTCAGCTTCATCACTTACCCCTCGGCATGGTGGGACGCTCCACGAGGTTCTTCCTCCACGCTCTGCGCCGCAGCCATCGGTGCGGAATCGCCGCCCCGCGTGCACGTGCGCACCCCATGTTGCTTCCTCTCATGCACACGTCGGACTTACAGTGCACACACAAAAGGTCTTGAACTTATCCCCACTCAGGCTCCGCCCCCAAACACCGCACGGTTACAATCTGGTTCTTGCTGAGTGTCACTTGAGCTCTAAGAACAGCATCCAATGCACTGAAGCTCCCTGGGCTCCTCCAGGCACGCCCCCTCTCCTGGTTCGCTGTTCCAGCTTTATGTACCCTCTCTGTTCTGTGCTTCCTCGCTCGTCATAGTTTTTGTATGGGTGTTTCACAGTGCTTGTTCTTTGATTCTCTCGGTTTTGACGCGGCTTGGCAGACTACCCCCTTTGGCTCTCGACTTCGGATTGTTCCTCTTTACGTACCTTCTGGCTCCCTTCGACCACGGCACTCATCTCGATCCCTCCATACATCTCCTACCCCTGATCTCGGCAATGGCAATGACCTTTCTTTTGGGAAAACGGTATCGGCAAGTATTCACGCAATACACCCCATCTCGCCTGGCACCATCTAATACCACAACCCGGACATGTCCCTCGCTCTGTCGGTGTGTGTATTCATACCTGCCACCTCAGTTCTAGGGACAGGTCTGGTCTGCGGGCTACTCCGGCGTAACAGTTTGATCATGTGACTTGGATTCCCCAATAGGTGTACAGACATGGAGTTGGAGCATGATCTAATTAGATTGTATTATGCACAGCTCCTTTGTCGCCCGATGATGATATTTTTTGATGATGTGGAGATGTTTATGTCACTGGGGTGTTGGGATATATAAGTCACTCACTGTCCTGTGTCTGTTGCACCCCCCTGAGAAAGATCCCCCTGTGGGATCGAAACGTTGGAGTTATGTGCTGTATTTAATACATTTATTTTCATTCACCTGAGTGCTGTCTCCTTTTTGCTGCCATGCGGTAATGGAGAGACGAGAGGATGAGAGAGGAGAGGAAGTATCGAGCTCGTACGATTTCGAGAGACGAAAGAGAGAGAGTTGAGGAGACTGAGAGAGAGAGGAGGGAGATGTTATGAGAGGATGGGGTGAGAGGAGGGAGGGATAGAGGACGAGTTAGAGGAGGATAGGGTAGAGTTGTGGATAGTTAGAGTAGGAGAGATAGAAGAGTATAGAGAGATAGAGGAGATAGAGGATAGAGGGATTAGAGAGATAGAGAGAGAGGATTAGAGAGGAGATAGCAGAGAAGAGAGAGATAGAGAGATAGAGAATAGAAGAGATAGAGAGATAGAGATGATAGAGAGATAGAGAGATAGAGAGATAGAGAGATAGAGAGATAGATAGATAGATAGATAGATAGATAGATAGATAGATAGATAGATAGATAGATAGATAGATAGAGCAACAGTAAATATTACTTCATGTTCATTTGCATGTCTTAGACAGGTCTGCAACCCTGTCTTTCCCCATTATTGCCCACAAGCAAATACGAGCTTGAGACAAAAGGTGGCACTGAGTGCTCATTTGCATGTCATTTCCCAGAATCCCTTGCTGCAGTCGAAGCGCTGTATGCTGGGTGATAATGGGGAAAGACATGGTTGCAGACCTGTCTAAGACATGCAAATGAACATACAGTAATATTTACAGTTGATTTATGCTTTATTGTGGTATATATTTATATATATATATATCTATATATTGTGACATAGTCCAAAGATGTTAGGCAGCTTTCTGCACCATTTTAGGTCAGAAAGTGCAGGAATAGTTAAAAATGATCCATTCCACATCTTCACATTAACTCAGGCTGGTGGATGGAAAATCCAGACCACAGATTACAATGGGTAAAATGTTTTTTTTTCTCCATCTCCTGCTCTCCTAATGACTAACACAGGTATTTAGAACAGAGAGGTTTGCATTTCAGTCTCTCTCCTTAGAGCCTGGGGGCATTGTTTTAAACTGGGGGAACCAGGTTAGTTGGCCCAGCAGCAGTTAGAGGCTGATTCTGATTTGTAGTTAGATCCCTGAAAGGGATAGGTTTTTGTTTGTATAATTTGGTTTCCATATGCAGAAAGAATTGACATTGATATTTTTCACAGTCCCTGGAAATATTGCATCTGTTGCCTCCTGCCATCCCACACTGCTTCCCAACTCTCCTCCTGCTTTTCTTGACTTTTTTTCCGCTATCTCGGAGGAGGATGTGTCACTGCTGATCTCCTCTTCTCCATCTACCACTTGCCCTCTTGATCCCATCCCCTCCCATCTCCTAAAACCTCTTGCTCTTTCAATAATCCATATGCTCACACAGATTTTTAACTCTTCCCTCTTCTCTGGTACCTTTCTATCCTCCTTCAAGCATGCAACCGTTATACCATTGCTCAAAAACAGCAAGCTTGACCCTACCTGTCCTAACTATCGACCTGTCTCCCTCCTGACTTTTGCCTCCAAACTCCTTGAACGCCTTGTATTCTCTCGATTGCTACACTTTCTCAACACATATTCTCTTCTAGACTTTACAATCTGGCTTTCGCACTGCTCACTCCATGGAAACAGCCCTCACTAAAATAACTGACGACCTCCATGCTGTCAAAGACAGAGGTCATTACACTCTGCTCATATTACTCGACCTCTCTGCAGCATTTGACACCATGGACCACCCTCTTCTCCTTCACGTTCTCCATACTTTTGGTATTCGGAACAAAGCTCTAACCTGGGTCTACTCTTACCTCTCCCATCGTACTTTCAATGTCTCTTTTGCTAACAGCTCCTCCTCCTCTATTGATCTCTCTGTGGGGGTACCCCAGGGCTCTGTACTGGGACCCCTTCTCTTTTCTCTTTACACACTCTCTCTAGGTGACCTAATCACATCTTTTGAGTTTAAATATCACCTCTATGCTGAAGACACACAAATTTACCTTTCAACCCCTGACCTTACACCTGCTATACAGACCAAAGTTTCTGAATGCCTCTCTGGAATATCATCCTGGATGGTCATCCGCCGACTGAAACTTAACATGTAAAAAACAGAGCTCCTTATACTTCCTCCCAAACCTGGCCCTACTATCTTATTCCACATTACTGTTGTAAATACGATCATTCACCCAGTAGCCCAAGCACGCTGCCTAGGGGACACACTCGATTCCTCTCTCTCATTCTCCTCTCACATTCAAAACGTTTCTAAAACTTGTCGCTTTCTCCTCCGCAATATCACAAATATACGCCCTTTCCTCTATTACTCGACTGCTAAAACTCTGACTCAGGCCCTCATTCTCTCCCGTCTCGATTACTGCAACCTCCTGCTGTCCGGCCTTCCTACTTCTCACCTGTCTCCCCTACAATCTATCCTAAACGCTGCTGCCAGAATCACTCTTTACTAAATCTATCTCTGCGTCTCCCCTCCTGAAATCCCTCACCTGGCTTCCGATCAAATCACGTATCTCACACTCAATTCTCCTCCTCACTTTTAAAGCTTTACACTCTTTTGCCCCTCCTTACATCTCAGCCCTAATTTCTACCTATGCACCATCCCGACTCTTGCGTTCTTCTCAAGGATGTCTTCTTTCTTTCCCCTTTGTATCTAAAGCTCTCTCCCGCCTTAAACCTTTCTCAATTTCTGCCCCGCACCTCTGGAATGCCCTTCCCCTCAATACCCGACTAGCACCCTCTCTATCCATCTTTAATACCAATCTTAAGACACATTTGCTTAAAGAAGCAAATGAGTAGCAGTGGATAATCCTGGACACATGATACATGAAGCTTGGCCCCCTGCAGATGCACTTACTAGAATTCCCTCCTACTGTCTCTATATGTTCCCCTACCTACCAATTCGATTGTAAGCTCCTCGGAGCAGGGACTCCTCTTTCTTAATGTTACTTTTATGTCTGAAGCACTTATTCCCATGACCCATTATTTATATTATTTGTTATTTATATGATTACAACATGTATTACTACTGTGAAGCGATATGTACATTTATGGCGCTATATAAATAAAGACATACAATACAATACAATATGCAAGTCGCGTGATTTTAGTTTAGAAGTGTAGACAAGTGTCTAGGCATTACGATATAATTACTATTACTTTATTTAGCATACTGTATGTAACCCTTCTGCACTTCTTTCCTGTCTGTTATATAACTCCTGCTAGCTGCAGGGAGTAACAGGTTAATCCTGCGGGCATTCAACCCTCCTTGGAGGTTGTTTGAACTGGGGCGCTCCCTAGGATTTGTGGCGGAAAAAGTGCTGCAACGCCTTAGCTATTCAAATAAATTGGAATATAGATATGTGATTGTGTCCGAAGTGTAAAAGAGTATATAAATATATACTGGCCCTTTTTTTGATGATTTCGCCCCTGGTTGCTGCTTGACTTCGGAGAAGGGATCCTCCGTCTCCTTCTTACGTGGCGTTGGGGTGTGAAGATGGTCAGCGCACTAACCTCATGGGTCCTCCCGATGTCGATGGAACCGGAATGGAATAAAAAGGCATATGGAGAAAAAAGAATTATAATCTCAGTGTATTAGTCCCTGTGGGACGATGGGGGAGGAGGGGGGGGTGGGAGGGGGGGGTAGGGGCAGGGGGGTTGGAAGCCGGAGGGAGGATAATGCTGGCGGGGTTGATATTAGTTTTCCCCTTTATTCTAAGCACAGAATACCTAAATTATGGATTCAGTGACTCCCACGGCTTGTGTGGTGATTCCTAAAACACAAAGCGAAAAGGACCCATCGAGATAGAGCACGACGAAAAAGATAAGGGGGCGGTGGGGAGGGGGGAGGACAGCCAAAACGACGAGACCTACCATCTATCTCCGAGTGTTCTCCGTGTCGGGTTCCCACAATCTAGGGTCGACGGGTAAAACTTAACCTGTATTCGGTGGGAGGGAGATACGAAGACGGGACGGGGAAAGGAATGGAGCACATGCGTAGGAGGTCAAGGGGAGAGGGGGAGGGCGGCTCTTTATGCTTCGTCTGTTGAAAAAACGGGTTTAAGGGATGCGGACGGTCCCGTATGGTAATCAGGTTCCTCTGGGTACAGTGGGTGTCTCCAGGTAGGGGAGATGATCCATGCGGGGGTGTCGCAGCTGCGTCGAACGGCAGATTACTCCAAGTGCCCGCTCTGACACATGGTGCTCCCCTCCCGAGTCCAGCTCGTGAGCACACTAAGATTGTGGTAGGGGTGGAGGCCAGGCGGGTTGAAAGGTGGCATGCTCGAATACTAGTCTTTCTTCAATAATGGCATAAGATGGAGTTCCCGAGGTTAGCGTTACTGCGGGGTGTGGGGTCATGTCCTGTCTAAGAGGTCAGTGGAGGTCGGGCGGTGGAGAAGATGGAAGTTGCAGGGCAGGCAGATAATAAAGCGACTAAGGGTATGGGGCGCCCTGAGACTGGCACTCGAAGGAGAGGTCGGACGGGGAGGCGTAGTGCTTTATTGTATGGATTAGTGGGGTGAAGTTCGGAGGAAGTGAGGGCGTAATAAATGTCAGGAGGGACGGATGGGCGGGCTGCGAGGAGACCTTGGTCCAGGAGGTAAGTATTTGCGCCCCTGGGGGGGGGGGAGAGTTTGGTCGCAGAGGTTCCGGTGTCGATTCTTGTGGGGCGTGGCGGGGGCAATATCGAGGCGGGATGGGGCGGAGCTCTTGCTGCTCCTCGGGCTCAACGCTGACTGTGTGGATTTATTATAGACTCATATGCTGGAGTCTCAAATACATAAACTCACACGGCCTGATGTGAGTCCTTGTCCTCAGAGGGTGATGTCCTGTATGGATGGTGTCTTGGTTGTCTCAGCAGAATTATCCCCGATGGGTGTAGTGTGTGGTGTCTCCTCTCCCCCGCCTTTCCCAGTGACCAAAAGGAGTGTATGCCAACAAGGGTTAACACCAATAAAAAAGGTCTTTAATGGTATAAGTGGAGACATAAGCATATGAAATCAAACATGTGGTGAACCATAAAAAGTATAAAACAATCTATGACACAATGAAATAAATAAGACACAATGAAATAAAATGAAATAAAGCAAACACAAGACTACACTCACACTTGATGGCAAATAAAATGCCCAGCCTCAGCCCAGCCTGCGTCGTACACTCCTGCACGGTCTCCTCCTCCGTTCTTGCTCCCACTGGCGCGTCCGGCAGCGGAACCGGAAAGAGGGATCTGCACCGGATGTCCTGTAGTGTGGGTCTCTTTCTTAATGAGCTCCGCAGGGAACAACGCGTTTCGCAGTAAGCTTCGTCAGGTTCCACGAACCTGACGAAGCTTACTGCGAACACGTTGTTCCCTGCGGACTCATTGAGAGAGGGACCCAGCACACTACAGGACATCCGGTGCAGATCCCCTCTTCTGGTACCGCTGCCGGACGCACCAGTGGGAGCAAGAACGGAGGAGGAGACCGTGCAGGAGTTGTCCGAGCGGCTGAGGCTGGGCCATTTTATTTGCCATCAAGTGTGAGTGTAGTCCTTGTGTTTGCTTATTTCATTTTATTTCATTGTGCTATTTATTCATTGTGTCATAGATTGTTTTATACTTTTTATGGTTCACCACATTTTTTCATTTCATATGCTTATGTCTCCACTGTATACCCATTAAAGACCTTTTTATTGTTGTTAACCCTTGTTGGCATACACTCCTTTTGGTCATCTGGGAAACGGGGAGAGGAGACACTCACACCTACACCCTCGGGGATAATTCTGCTGAGACAACCCAGACACCATCCATACAGGACATCACCCTCTGAGGACAAGGACTCACATCAGGCCGTGTGAGATTTTATGTATATTGAGACTCCACATTGAGTCTATAATAAATCCACAACAGTCAGCGTTGAGGGAGAGACACCACCCAAGCCCGTGTGAGTCACTGAATCCATAATTTTATGTATTCTTTGATTAGATAAGTGGAAAACTAATTATCAACCCCTCCAGCATTATCCTCCTCCTTGCTTCCACCCCCTGCCCTTACCCCCCTCCCCCCTTCCCCACCCCCCCTCCTCCCCCATCGCCCACAGGTGTATCTAATACACTGAGATTATAATTCTTTTTATCCATATCCTTTTATTCCATTCGGTTCCATCGACATCGGGAGGCCCATGAGGTTTGCGCTGACCATCTTCACACCACATTCAACCCTCCTTGTCTGCTCTGTGAGTGGCAGAAGGTGGTGGTGACTCGTGGCCTGTGAATAGCCAATAGAGGTATAGACCATGAGCCCGCCTCTTCCGCTTCCTCTTGGAAGCAGCATCCAAATTTAGCAGTCCTGCTCTGGAGGAGCTAAAGAACAGTCCTCTTAGATGGAGCTCCTGAGCAGAGGGCTATCAGACTCTCCCATGGCGGGATGAGCTTGCCCACCTCAGATCTATGGGCCTGGGGAACATCAGATTAAGCCAAGGAACTCTATACTATCAAGGTCATGCACTGTAATAATAGCTGCAGTGATGCACAAAAAGAATCCCTGTTCTACTATACCCCTGCTGTGATAAGAGTCAGTGTGCATGGGGTATGGAAGTGCTTCAGGATGGGTAGTCTCAGGTACTCCCTGAGCCCACTGAAGCTGGAGGCGCTGTACCAAGAACCAAAGCTCATGCAAGAGACCAAAACCTGTTCTGTTGCCCCTTACCATCACGGCCACTCAGCTCTTCTGGAACTAACAGGTATGCCTCAGAACCACACAAACAGAGTAATGCAGTGTACAGTACATCCCAGAAGAGGGGAAACAGTGTTACATTTGGAGGTGCTGCAGTGATGGGACAGGACAGGTTTTCAGTGCCTAACAGAGCAGATGCCAGACAGGGTGAGCTCTTAGAGAAACAAGACAGAAAGAATAAAGAATACTGCCAGTAAGAGAATCAGTGAAGGGGGAAAGGCATTGCTATGCTGACCCACAAGACAAGTTATGCCACAACAAGAAGAGTGCGCTTTTCTAGTCCCCCTGAGGCGGGTTGACCGGATGCCTAGAAGGGGGTGTACCTGGTAAGTCCCCAGGAGCCTCTGAGGGAAGGATTCACGAAGCTGGCAGCTAAGAGGAGGTGGTGCTTTCTAGTCGTTGGAGCATAGGGAGTCAAAAAGGGTGCTTAAACTGACCTATATTGTGTACAGTACAGTATACTGAAAAGGAGTTTTGTCTAGCTGAGGGATGGTGGTGACTCATGGCCTGTGTATAGCCAATAGAGGTATAGACCATGAGCCCGCCTCTTCCGCTTCCTCTAGGAAGCAGCATCCAAATTTAGCAGTCCTGCTCTGGATGAGCTAAAGAACAGTCCTCTCAGTAGGAGCTACTGAGCAGAGGGCTATTAGACTCTGCCATGGTGGGATGAGCTTGCCCACCTTGTCAGGTCTTTGGGCCTAGGGAACATCAGATTAAGCCAAGGGACCCTATACTATCAGGGTCATGCACTGCTTTTCATCATGGAACCTGGAAGATATGCACCCCACTGTAATAATAGCTGCAGTGATGCACAATAAAGAATCCCTGTTCTTCTATACCCCTGCTGTGATCAGAGTCAGTGTGCATGGGGTATGGAAGTGCTTCAGGAGGGGTAGTCTCGGGTACTCCCTGAGCCCACTGAAGCTGGAGGCACTGTACCAAGAACCGAAGCTCATGCAAGAGACCAAAAGCCAGTCCTGTTGCCCCTTACCATCGTGGTCACTCAGCTCTTCTGGAACTAACAGGTATTCCTCAGCACCACACAAACAGAGTAATGCAGTGTACCTCCCAAAGGGGGGGAAACAGTGTTACATGTAGATTGCAACCTCCTTGGTAGGGTCATGACAGTATTGCACAGAAACTCCCATTGATTTCAATGGGTGTTTCCTTGCTATATCCCCTCGATCTGCATTATTGCCGTTAATAAATAACCCATTTATTACATAGCGATGCAACTACAGTATGACTATTCTTTGTTTCATAACTTGTATGTTTATTTTATTTTCTATTTACACCTGGAAGTCAATTTCCATATCACTAAAGCCAATATCTAGATAATTGAATCTTTGCTGCATTTTTCTAAGGGGCAGGTATAAAACGCAGAATATACTGTATATATAATCTAGTATTTGGAATTATAAAGAGCTATGAGAAAATTGCATGGTGATCATCTAATGAGCCACACTAATGATTATACACATAAGATAGAAACTACCATGAGATATTCTCATAGCCGCACATACAGTATTGTATTAGTATGTATTATCTTATTAATATGTATTCTTATTTTGTTTTTACTATGACTTCACAACGTTTATTGTAATGAGTGTAGTGTGATATAAATAAATGCTCATAGTGACAATTTCCTAATAATGTATTCAATGACTAGGGCAAGTTACAGTTACTTGTACATTTTTGAAACTTAATAATAATAATAATAACTTTATTTCCTATAGCACTTTCCCCCCAATGGGTCTCAAAGTGCTTCACAATTACAGTATAGTGAGCGGTACGTTTCACATAGGATTTTCCAGATACAGTCCCTGCCCAAATGACTCTATGTTTTTGGGGCCTGTGGCACAGGGAGATAAAGTGACTTACCCAAGTTCCCAAGGAGCTGTGACTAATCAACAGGTTAATGGCAAGTACATTTTGTTTTGAATCAATCTATGTATAGAAATGCATACCTCCTAATTGTGCAATATTATTTTTAAGTAATGTGATATGTGGAAAATTGCACAACCTATATACAGTATGTGTGTGTGTATGATGGATATATTTTTCTTACACAAGTCTGCTCATGCTAGTTTCTGTTGGTGCTGACAGATAAGGCTATTCAAGAGAATCACTGTAATGTCTGGTTTCTATAATCAACCTCTTGCTGCCCTGATACAGGATTTAGTTGTGACATGTGTAGTTGGAAGTTATAGTAGAGTCATGTTATTTTCCTTTCTTCCTGTATGTATCTTCCACACTGCTAAAATAAACAATTGGAGACTTTGGAATGAAACATCATTTTATTTCTAAATTGAATCAAAATCCTCAATGTCTCCTCAAAAGTCATGGAGTAGCACACTTTGACCTGCCATGTCATTTATGACACAGGAAATATCAAATAGGACGTGGAGCATTGAGATTCCTTATTACTCTTTAATGGCTTCAGCTTGTCATTACAGCACAAACCTGTTAATATCACCCATTTTATTATATTACATTGTCACAAGTCACCGTACAGTCCATTTAAGTGAGTGGACCATATGGCTTAGCTCTGCTTTGTAAAAATTGGCCTTTGGTGTTTTACATTTTAGAAAAGGAAGAAAACTGGTTGCACTTCTTCCGGAACAGCAGATACCCGACACATTATTATTACATTTCAATACATTTCAACCTCTTTGCCAATTTTACTATCATACACAAGATGGCATGCCCTCTATCAAGGCAATTTGAAAGCAGAAACATGTTGCACTATTTTTTTGGAGCACAGTTGTTTCAAATGAAAGGCAGTTTCTTACAATTTGTGCAGAAAATTAAAAATCAGAAAGTTATGCCACCATAAAATCGCCAGGACTCCGGTACACCAAGAATCAGCTACACCATGTGATGTGACGTCACCACGTCACTGCGCTCACACCCCATAATGTAAGAATACTTAGCTGATCATAGCTTGAACGCTGCGTCTCTCATGGGACACGGCAGATCGCGCACATCCAGCATACATGCGATCTGCCGTGTCCCATGAGAGACGCAGCATTCAAGCTATGATCAGCTAAGTACGCAATGACGTGGTGACGTCACATCACGTGGTGTAGCTGATTATTGGTGTACCGGAGCCCCTGCATGTATGCTGGATGTGCACGATCTGCCGTGTCCCATGAGAGACGCAGCGTTCAGGCTATGATCAGCAAAGTATTCTTACATTATGACACAGAGTGTTATGTTGCATGGGATATGATCTTCATTAGTAGCTACAGGGACTCCCGAGTAAAATTTGACAGCGATGTTGGAGCTGTGCTGTTTGATTTCAAGCAGCGTTCATATGGTAATTTAGTTGATTAGGGAATTCCCTTTTTCACCCTCCAAACATACCTCTGGGACAAGATTGTTTATTAGAGACTCTGGAGTCTGCATGGAGGCCAGTCCATGTGTTATTTTGTTTCCACTTTATGTATTATCCATCTAGATGCGGGGGCAATGATGTATATGAGCTTGATTGCAAGATTTCTGAGATATCCACTGTGTGTAATAATCTTGATTTATCAACTTGAGCAGGAGGATAGTTTAACACTATATATTATATAGGATTGTGTAATCACATAATTATTACTTACATACAATAGAGCAGGAATCAGCTACATCAACACCACGTGTCAGTTTTAATTGGATTTTATTTTTCACTTTATATATTCACAAAAATTAAAAAATATTTAGTGTGGTGTGCACCACAAATGTACATTCTGTGAGTGATCTCGTGATGTGTCACAATCTTCACCCATTTGTTAATACTATTAACCATTGTACATAGGTAGCACCCATTTATGATATAATTAGATTCAAGTAAATATTTAATTAAAATTAGTGAGCGGTGTGATATGTCTTTTGTGTTTTACTATATTATTATTCACTATCTATCATCTCCGGCAATCACCCCGGTGAATTTGCTGACTTGTGGCTACTCTGTGCCTCTGTTCTGTTCACGAGCTCACCTTACTAGGCCTACTCCAGCAGATGAGCCCACCTAGTGACCAGAAAGACAGCCTCTAAAGACAACGCTGAGGGATTTCGCTCACACATGCCCGTGCGAGTACACATAGCACTATTATCCTCCACCCCTTACAGTGCTGCAAATTGTCATCTTGTATATATTTATAATACATTTATGTTCTTGTGTTTTTCTTTTGCATAAGCTCATCTCAACTCCATCCATACTTCTACCAAGGATTAGGGGACGATCCTACTGATTGAGCAGCAGCTTCATCAGGGCCAGTATTACTTTTATTTGTTTATCTGCTATTTTGAGCCCAGCCCCCCCCTTCCCAGGGGCCCACATCCTATTCAGCTTTTTTCTGAGGGAGCGCCATTGTTATCCTCTTTCATCATGACAACAGTGACAATGTTTTACTGGAAAAGCACTTTTGAAGTGCCATAGCGTATAAACATCAGTCGCATTGTATACAACATGCTGAAATCATGGTGCAATCAGTATAAATTGGATATTTAGGGGAATAGAATAAACAATGCTAGATGTTCAACTCAGTTAGAAAATCCACATTAGGGAATGAGGAGAAATCACCTTAATGATTAATCAAAACAAATAACCATCAAATTTCATAAAAATCTTCCTCGTGCTGGATAATGGTAATATCCACCATAGGGAGACTTTAATTATACAAGACTGTCTATAAGACAATAATTGTATGATAAAACATCATACGCATTAAGTTATAGCATGTATGTTGTATTATCTCTAAGAGTATCTGATGGTACAATAAGCTTCCTTAAGATGTTATAGACCAAGCCATATTACAGTATATAGTTTGTATAATGTTCCGTATCTAATCAATATGTCTAAATATAGATACTGTTGACTGAGTTATGTTTAATCAAATATCTTTCTGGAAAAAAAGCACAGATTCTCAAAAGACTTATGGCTTCTAATACATTTATCATTATATATTATCTGAATTGACATAAGGAACCAAAACCAATATATATGATATAGATGTTAGATTGCAATAATAGAAATGGATGTATCAGCACTAAAATTCACATCAGAATTGTTAGACAGGGTTATAATACTTGATGTTATAATTATATTTAATCAAGAAAATATTTTAAGTTGCATTCTGTATCGAGTCCCTTAGGAATCAGAGTATCATGGACAAAAATCCAGTGGGCTTCTCTTTTGTAGAGAGAATTAACTCTGTCACCTCCTCTGATGTGAGTTTTGAAATGTTCAATGGCAATACAACTAAAATTGTGCAGTGACCCTAACTGACATTTATCAAAATGCTTAGAAACAGGATGAGTTTAATCTTTCTTAATAATCAATTTCACGTGTTCCATAATGCGGACTTTGAACATTTTGGTAGTTAAGCAAACACATCTTTTATTGCATCCGCAAATAAGCACATAGACAACAAGTTCGGTGTTGCAATTGGTGAAAGACACAATGTCATAAGAGCTTTTACCCTCCATATTGCTGAATGTTTTTTTACTTCAATACATGTTTACAAATCTTGCAATGACCACAAGGAAAACATCCAATCAACTTTGGAAAAAAACTCTTTTTTGACAGTGTTTTTGTCATTATTAATCACACTTGGAGAAATTATATTTCCCATGGTTTCTGCTTTTTTAAACACAAATTTGGGATTTACAGATGTAATTCCTCGGAAAGGGGGATCTATTTTTTTTTGTTCCCAGTGGCGGCCGCCTTTATCCTAATGCGGCCGGATCCGCGGCTCTCTGATAATGGGGGGCAGATGCGTTTTTTTTTGGTTCGGAGTGAATTGCGTTATTTTAGCGGTCGTGATATTAGCATTTTATTCTCGCTGTCTGCAATGCTGCAATACCGTCTAAAAACTCAGGGGGCGTTCGCGAGCTGTTGTCTTGGCAGTCTAATACTTTAGCAGTTCAACCTACGTCAGTACACAGTCTGCGTGCGCGCGCGCAGTAATTGTAAATTTGCATATTTACTGTATACATGCATTTGTAGTGCTGTATGTCTCATTTGAAAATTGTTGAAATGCATAGGCGTGTGCAGTACTGTAACAGTATCCCATTTTGGCATATACAGCACTCTCCCCTCGCTCGCCCCCGCACACACACAGGATAATGTACTGCACTGCAGGGTATTTCAACTTCCTTATCTTCTCTACAGTGCAGTACACCTCTCCCACACCATTCCTTTGAATGTGTGTCTTTCTGGTTTCAATCACATTCGTGCTTGACAGCTGATGATTCACTTTGAGCATCTGAAAGTTCACCACTGCTTGCTTGAGTGAGTGAGTGACCAAAAAAAAATATTTTTCTTTCTCCTCATTTTTTATTTTTATTTTCTCCACAAGCCTGCAAAAACCATCTTGATATTACGATATTCAATCTGTGCTGTAGCTTTTGACTGCGACCCTGTGCGATTGTGCACCCTGTGCACATGGTTGATTTGTGTGCTTTTTATGTACAGTACTGTATTTGGGAGTTTAGGGATCATATTATTATGATGAACTGCCTTTTGAAATTACAGTACACTGGCGACACACTTTATTCGAGCTCGGCTAGTCCCACGAATTCGGGTATACCCGGGTGTATTGAGGTTTGTGACTGTTTTCTGCCCGAGTGCATTGAGGTATTTTCCAGGCAGGGATTGAAGCATTTTATTCCCGCTGGCTGCAATACTGCACAGTATATATATATATATATATATACTGCATTACAATTCATGAATTTATGCCATCTGGTAGACACGCGAAGCATTGCAGCCTATTAAATCCTAATCATTATCATTTAACAGATCAGCCGCCCGTCAGCCAGGCATGAACCCAGGCTGGGAAGTCAAACGCAACGGGGCTTGTCAGAGGTGAGGAGCGGCGCATTCCAGGTATCTGCCAGGTACATACTGGGTATTTGCTCGAATAAAGTGTGTCGGTACAGTATGTCATTTTCTTTGAACTTCATGCAGCTTTACCCTCCCCCACGCACACACACAAGGCTTGCTCAAGGATTTGAAACTCTTATCGACAGACACCTCTACAGAGTCATTCATTTTCTGAAGCTTGTCATTGTGTTTTTAATCCGTCCCTAGCCAAGCGTCACCTCACTGCGCCTGCGTGCAATCCTCTTTGAGATGGGAGCTAGCTGATTACTGCGCATGACTCACCCAACCCCACCCCCCAACCCTTTGAGACTTTGTTTATGGTAACGCTTTGGAAAATCCCTTCTTGAATTTGATATGTAAATCTGATTTGCACAGCACTGTGAGAATTGAGAGTTAAATAAACCATTATCTGATTCATGTTGTTTTGTCATTCTTTCTTTTTCTTTGGTGTACTGTAGGTGTGGGGGGTGGGGGGTTGTTGTCAATGATTATGATTATCATGAATGTAAATACATTTTTATTTTATTTTATCAGGAACCAAAATAACAAATATAAAAATAATCATGAATAATACATAATGCAGTCTTTATTAAGTTCTTCTGTCAGATGGAAATTGAGGGCAGGTGGATAATCATGAATAATGCACATTGATAATAATATTAATTAATAATATATAATATATAATAATATGTATATATAGTAATATAATTTTTTCCATCTTTATCTTCTTCCTCATTCTGTGTACAGTACAGTAGTTCATTGAGAGAGGAGAGGTTTTGTGTACATCATGACTGCATTTTAGATACTGTACACTTAACTGTACAAACAGTTCACAGACTTTACGATACCCCCCCCCCCCCTCTCTCCCAGGCCATCCTTTTTTTCTGAAAGACAAGAAAACAAAAAATTAGTGCAGTTATGTGCATACTGTATTATCTCGTTGTGTGCTGTGTAGTACTGTTAAACGACTCTATACTGGAACTACTGTATACTGTGACTACTGTTAAATACTTTGTAACCAGATGGCTGGTGCTGCTCTCTCTGGAAAGAAAAAAATTGAGCAGTTACTTTAGGTGCATACTGTATTATGGCATTGTGTACTTTATAGCTATTCCATATTGGACTACAGTATGTAGTTAGTACTGTCAAACTAGTCTATACTGGAACTACTGTATACTCTGACTACTAGGAAAGAAAAAATCTGTGCCATACTTACCTGTATCATACTGTACTTAGAATACTACAGTACAGTACTATACCATACTACCTTCCTGAAGCTTGCCATTACGCATGATCACAATGGGCAACACAGTCGCAATATGGTCAATATATTTATTGCATCGTTCCACGGTGAGTACATCGTTCCAAAAACTCAGTATGCCTTGCGCCAACTCACCCTTTTTGGAGGGTTTCACGACTTTTCGGATATGGTCCTTCAGCTGATACCAGACCATTTTGATCGGATTGAAGTCTGGCGATCTGTCATTGGGGGGGAAACAGTAGACTCGTCAGTGAAGATGCAATCCTGGAAAGATTCTCCACTGTCGATCCATGCCTGGGCCTGGACCACTCTCTTGATTTTGTTAAAGTCCCTTATCATAGGGTACGCTCTGTAATGACAAGGAATAAATAATTTTAGAGGTACAGTACAGTTTCTTAAACAACACTTTTACCTCCTGTACTGTCCAGTACTAACCTCACACGTCCATATTTCCATCCAATTCTGTGTCTCATATTCTTTATGCTGGTCTCGGATACAGTGAGATTGTGATTTTTCTGCAGAGTGTATTTGACCCTTAATGCACTCTTCTCATCATTCTCCTCACTTATTTTGTCGACCAGAAGAGTTGTCTCCCTACAATGTACAGAAAAACAAAAATCCGGTAAGTAACAGTGCAATAGGCCACAAGCACAGCACATCATTTGCAGTAAAAATAGTATACAATGAGATAGATCTACACAATATATTGTTCTATTAATATGCAGCAATATAAACCATATATATATACTGTTGTTATACAAATATACAGAAATAACTATAAAATTAGAGAGATCTACACAATATATTGTTCTATTAATATGCAGCAATATTACAAAATAACAGATATACTGTATTATATAGTTATATAGATATACTTACGCATTAGTTACCGTTGGTGTCCTCGTGCGTTGTCTGTTTTTTCCGTGTGCATGATAGCACACGGTGGTTGCTGGCACAACGAGGCCAGAAGCAGCAAACCAGCATTGGATATCTGCAATTCGGTGTCCGCTCGTGCACATCTCCTTAATTCTCATGCTGAGATCCTTTGAAATCTTTTTAACAGGCATTGCTGCGAGTAGAAAGAAATACAAACACAAGAATGTTTTTTCTATGTTTAGTCGATGTGTATTCAATGTGCAGTGAATCCACAAAATGGATGGTGTATTTATACGTTAATGACTCACATTAGAGTATGCCCACTTTTAACACCTGTACCTCGTCACCATGCATAAAAGGTTACACAATTTGCATAGCCCACCACTCGATGATCTGTATCTGAACTTTACCTTGTCCAAATACTGCATTGTGCCATCTGCTTCCATGGATCAACCCCGATTCTACGGACGCAAGAAGCTACTCGCCTCTGCCATGCCTATCACGCAGAAAAAGCGAAAGGCAGAAGCCGTTGCCAAGGCCAAAGCGACAGGCTAAGGCCAATAAAGAAAACATTCTGCTGACACAAAAGGCTAAGGGTTTTAATACACGTAAGCCTTATTATGTCAAGAAGAAATACGGTGATGTACACTCAACGCAAAACAAATGGCAGCCAACTTATCGAACCCGCAGACCACTTCCTTCAATGCACTTTGACGACTCTGCCGCCGCTCTCCCTGAAATCTACAGCCCATCTTCTCCACTACTCGTCCACGACGCTGCCGCCGCTCTCCCAGAAACCCACAAGCCATCTTCGCCACTGCTCTTCGACGACGCTGCCACTGGTGCCCCTGAAATCCACGGGTCCCTTGGTCCATTACGCTTAGACGACTCTGCCGCTTCTCGCCCGGAAATCCACAGGTCACTTTCTCTATCCCTCTTCGACGACGCAGCCGCTTCTCCTCTCCTGGAAATCCACAGGTCACCTCCTCCACCCTTCTTCGGCGACGCTGCCGCTTCTCTCCATGGAAACCCCATCTCATCCTCCGTAGCACCCATCCACCCAGATGTCCACAGCACGCCATGCACAAGAACCAGCTCTTTAGACCGCATGCTGAATGGGATAAGTGTGGATATCCCCGAGAACTCTATTGTGCTGGCAAAGATAGATCTGCTTCTGGAGACCATGCTAAATATGGATCAGCGGATGCAGAAGATGGATCAACGGATGGAGAAGATAGAGACTGACATAGCGGGGATACATCATTTGCTCGGTGTTCATGCCCCTGTATCCCCGACGCCGGAGTAGGAGGGTGGCATGGATGTGATGAATGGGACCTTCGACCACCTTCCATCAGCAAGCGCACCCCCTCCACCAGAAGATTTTGTGTACATGTATGCTGTTGAGGAGGAGGATAACATGACAACCCCATCAAGACCACGCCAGGAGACAACACAGCAACCAAGACAGGAGGAGAGCTTCCTCCCAGACAACCTACCCTCGCCCGCCGCCACAAGCACACCCGCTCACAGAAGAACACCCGCTTCCAGAACTCAACCTACATTCGCTTGCATCGATATGGTGCCTGACATCTTCATGTGCAAGCTGCCACCGGCACTCAGGGAGAAGTATAGGGTGATGAGTGCTGGTGTACCCCACAAGTATGCATTGTTAATTTTTAAGCACCACGTGTCCTACTTGGTGTACTGCGAGTGGGCCAACAACGTGAATTATGAAGGAAATTGCGAAAAAAAAGCGCTTCCTGATAATTTAAGAAAGACAATTTTGGAGGAATTGTGGTGCTTTTTTTCAATTACAGATCCTTTAATGAAAAGTGTTCGAGACTGCATTAATGGCATTTTGTGCCATACAAGGCATTGGCCCTGGAAGGACAATCTGGTGGGACACGCATTTGCGTGAGTGTTCAACTGTTGTTTATTTTTTGTAAATGTTTTGTTCCAGTCCCCGAAGCCCGCCAACAGGCCCGGTTTTCAAAGGTTATCCTGAAAACCGGGCCTGTTTGCGGCCCTCGAGGACTGGAGTTGTGCAGGCGTGACTGACTGTTCTGTACACCATCCTACTGTAAATGTTTTTGACTTGCTGTACTTTAATAAAGGAGATGTTGCGTTGTTTCAATTTTCTGAATAAAGAATTTTATTTAATAACACCATACTGTTGTGCTGTTCTGTACATGTTTTGACTTGCTGTACTTAAATAAAGGAGATGTTGCGTGTTATAACTTGTATTAATAAAGAAATGTTTTTACTTACACAAGACCTGCACAATTCCAGTCCTCGTGGGCCGCAAACAGGCCTGGTTTTCAAGGTTATCCTGAAAACCGGGCCTGTTTGCGGCCCTCGAGGACTGGAGTTGTGCAGGCCTGACTGTTCTGTACACCATCCTACTGTAAATGTTTTGACTTTGTGTACATAAATGTTTTCACTAGCAGTAAACCATACACCTGTTGATGTTTTGAATTGCTGTGCACTTCAAATGTTTTTACATTGTACAGTTTTTGTAAATAAATGTTTTTGTACTTGCTCCACCAATAATAGAAAATGTTGATGTGTTTTAAATTGTTCCATTGTCTCCTTTTATACTGTAACAAAATACAGTGTTTCTAGAATGAACAGTACTGTCCAGGCATACTGTACTGTATACTGTAGGCATGCTCAGTATTGTACATTATGGGCCTCATGCAGAGAGCATCGTTATTTCGAAATTCGCCATTTTTTGTTCAATTTCGCGCAGAAACCGGCATAAAATGGCGAGTTTCGAAAAACGCGCCATTTTGTTTTTTCTATTACTAAAACTCGCCTCGCGGCTGGCGAGAACCTCCATCTCGCCATTTTTAAAACTCTCCGAATGCAGAGAGGTGCGAACGGCATGTAGCGGCTGTTCGCGCCAAGAAAATGGCGCGATTCTCGCATTTTTGCCGCGCCAGGAAAAGATGGCGCTCGCCGCCTATAGTAAAGGGGAAAAAAAGGCGCGAATTTGTTTTTACACGTTTCTGAAGCGCGCATTTTGCCAATTTAAACTCGCCACACGCATCCATGTTAAACATAGCAGAATTCGCACTTTTCTGCATATGGAGAATAAAACTCTCCAAAAAAGCTACTTTTTATGAAATTAGCCAATTTTAAAATTCTATGCTCTCTGCATGAGGCCCTAAGTATACTAAATATACTAAAGTATATTAAAACAATACATGCTGTATGGGTATAGAATACACATATGTACTGGAATACATGTAGAATAAATGCATCCTTTTTTTTCTCGGGTTTATTATAAAGTATATATATATATATATATATATATATATATACTAGCTATATAAACTGTAGACTGTAGACTTTTTAAATCCGATTCAGCAATGTGCAGGCATTGTTACACAAAGCGATATTATCCATCGAAATCCCTCCATTTGCCGTTGAGATGACAAAGTTTTCTTTTCTGAGGAAAAACAAAAATAAAAGTTTTACTGTAATGGTCAGTCCCCCAAAGAAGTTCCCAGTCAGTCCCACCAATAATTTTCTCGGGGGGTGTCTCCTGTTCATATGCGCATGCGCCTACCGTCGATGTGATGACACCAATTGTTCAGTATCTACAGTACTGTAGAAGCCGCTCAGCCAATGATATTGTTTACAGGAGAATCGCTTGACTTTTGAATCGCACCGATATTGATATTTTCAAAATAAAAAAAACAGAATAAAATACGGCAACATTACTCACTATAGAATTTCCCATTCAGCTGGCGCTGGTGCCACTGCCAGTCCAGTTTTCTTGATCATACACGTTGACAGGTGACAGCGGGACTACTACACCTGTAGTCAGCTGATGAGGCTGGAAATCGCTTAGGTACATGCAAGCTTGCTTGAAACTGTATGTGAAATCTGGCTCAGGCTGCAGGTATCCGTGCGGGGACAGATAGCAAGGGTTGTCACTGACGGTCGGACCGTTATTGGAAGCCGGTGCTGGTGCTGGCGCATTGCTTGCCAGCGACTGACGTTTCTTACTTGGTATTAATACGACCTTTTTCCGTCTGCATCATAGATACGTGAAAAACCCGGTGATACACACCAATACCCTCCAATAAATTCGGGATCAATACGAAAAAAACATGTATCGCTACATACTGCTGCGGCAGACTTTATTCTAAAAAATCACAGGTTTGTCCCTGGCTGGTTCCAGGAATGCGACGCTGTTCACCGGGAGCATGCCGCATTCCTTTTGCGTTCCCAGCCACGGGTCATGCCCGGCTGACGCGCGGCTGATGTGTTAATTGATAATGGTTCAGGATTTAATAGGCTGCAATGCTTCGCGTGTCCGCCAGATGGCATAAATTCATGAATTGTAATGCAGTATATATATATATATATATACTGTATAACAACAACCCCTATAACCCCTAACATACAGTACTGTACACATACAGTACTGTATATGCACATCAATGTTACTATGGGCCGGCGGGGGCGAGATGTGTTTGCAGCAGAGAGAGATCCGCTGCTCTCTCTGCGCAAATATTGTCACATTAAAAATTATTTAAAATACATTTTTATTCATAGTGTACATGTGCAGGGGGTCTCCAGAGCTGAACCGCATTGGTTTAAGATTCGGGGACCCCCTGCTTCCCGAGATACAGCCCGCTTTATGAGGTGCCGGTATCCCTCTTCATTTAAAGGTCCCGATCACGTGACCACGGCCTGTAAACCAAGCAGAGGGATACCGGCACCCCCTAAAGGGGCCTGTATCTCAGGGAGCAGGGGGTCACCTGACCTGAAACCACAGCGGATCAGCTCCGGAGACCCTCTGCACATCTACAGTTTAAATAAAACACATATATAAATAAACACTCGTTCCTTACCTTTGCGGCTATGTGCTATGGTAACGAAGCAGCATTTCTGTATTTTAATAATATTGTACAGTGAGCAGGGGGTTCCCTGAGCCAGAAATCAATGCTCAGGGGGCCCCCTGCTCCTGCACAATATTATTAAAAATACAGAAATGCTGCTTCATTACCATAGCTGATAGCCGCCAAGGCAATGAAGGGGTTAACCCACCGTGCCCGCTTTATTGTGGGTAGCGGGGGTGGGTGAAGGGGGTATTTGGCCCTTGGTGTGAGTTTAGGACTTGCGGGGGGTTGCGGGTGCACTTAACCCCTTCACGACCGTAGCAGTTAATACCGCTACGGTCATGAAGGGGTTAACCCCTCCCACTACCCCCCCGCAAGCCCTAAACAACCACCATTGGGCCTAATACCCCCTTCACCCACCCCCGCTACCCACAATAAAAAAAACTCACACACAGCAGCCGCCCAAAAAATAAATAAATTTATCTAAATAAATAAATAAATACATGAATATAAATAAATACATTTAAAATACATTTTTATTCATAGTGTAGATGTGCAGGGGGTCTCCGGAGCTGAACCGCATTGGTTCCTTAGATACAGGCCCCTTTATGAGGTTAAATCTCCCTGCCTGTGTTTCTGTGAGTGCAGTGTACTGTATGTAAATGTGGGGAGGGGGAGAGGGATCCCGTGTAAATAACCACACCCACACCCACTACCCACTACCCACCTGCCCATGGCCCCTCCACTGCTGCAAAACAGAGACAAAAATTAAAACATCCAAAGTAATGTCCCCTAACCTCTTAATCACCATAGCTGTTATTAACCGCTACAGTCATTAAGGGGTTAACCCACCCTCACCCACCACTCGGGATGCCTACATACCCTCCCACACTAACCCCCCCAGTGAGGCCTAACCACCCTCACCCAGTACCCACAAGTGAGGCCTACCCACATACCGTTGGGGAAACACCCCCCCCACCCCCAGTACCCACAATAAAAACAATACAGTGACCCACAATAAACATCATTCTATTTATTATATACATTACCCACCCCCTGTGCCCCCCATAAATTCAAGATTTATACTTTTACATACAGGGTTCATAACGCAGCCCCACGCGAGTCCCCGGTGGGCTGGCAGGGCACCTGGACAGACCTACAGGGTACCAGCAGCCCTTTTTAAACAGGTTCTGGAGGCCTGCTGGTGGGTCCCGCCAGCACCATGGCCCCCAGGTGGTCTCCTTGGGTCATCGTGGGCCACAATTGGGTCCCCATGGTAGGCCCGCGGATGTCTGGGAGCCCCGGGTCAGACCCACAGGTGTCTACTGGGCCTTGGGTGGTTCCCACGGGGGTCTGGGGAACTCACGAGTGCTCACTATGGGTCCGCGGTGCCCCCACAGAAGTGGGACCACTCATCATCATCCCTGCACCTACGGGTTGGCGGTGCCCCCACAGAAGTGGGACCACACAGCTTCATCCCCACAGACTACGGGTCTGCAGTGCCCCCACAGATGTGAGGCCACCGCTTCATCCATGCATGTGTCACCCGTGGAATCACCAGCCTGATACCCGTGGGATACCCGAGGAAACCACAGGTGGTCTCCAGAGGTCCCACGCAGAACCACGGAACAAACCCTGAATGTAAAAAAAATAAACCTGGCCTATACATTCAATACATACACCCCCCCCCCCCCCCCCACCAACACCTACAGTACAATAATGTGCAAAATAACTATTATCCAGATATGGATAATAGATTATTTGCCCATTATTAAAAACATTAACTAGCATATTCAAATAAATTAAGTACTACTAACTTCATCAATACGAAGTGTCCATCGCCAGCAACATCCTTGTCTTGCCCACAAAATACATAGCAAATACAAAGCCAATACATTGCAAGTACATTCAGATATCAATTAACCCCTTAAACACCTTATCAGATAATAACCGCAAAGGTAATTAAGGGGTTAAGCCACACTGGCCCGATACCCACCTTTCACCCATGAATTTGTACTGTGGCTTCATCATGCAACTATATATACAGTATATATATATATATATATAACCCCCTGCTCCTGCACAATATTATTAAAAATACAGAAATGCTGCTTCATTACCATAGCTGATAGCCGCTAAGGCAATGAAGGGTTAAATGAACAGAAAAAAGACAAGGCGCACAACGCACAAAGTGAATTACAGTTTATAAAGTTAATTAAATTAAAGGATAATAAGTTCTGAGTGCATTAATAAATATTAAAACAAGCAATAGGTAAGTGCTCGCCACTGTGAGAGAAACTAGTGATGTCACTAGCGAGCGTCCCGTGAGACGAACCAGCGTGTTACCGGCGTGGAGCTGTGGAAAGTGAGTAGCAGAGGAGACTCCATCTCTGCCCCATCCACTGTGTGTCTCCCCGGTTGCCATCCGGCACTGTGCGCTAATACTACGGACTCTCTAGACATTGCGGTGAGCTCTGCACTGTGAAAGAAACAAGTGACGTCATCATCGGGCGTCCCGTGAGGTGCAGCAGCGTGTTACCGGCGTGGAGCAGTGGAAAGGCAGCAGCAGAGGACACTGTACTTGGACGTGTATGTACATCTACACTGTGCACTCAATTTCTTAATATCCTGGAACAGCGCGTGTGCCCTTCACGTACCAAGAGGGCCCCTACCCCCCACTTACCTGGTCAGATGATCGTGGGTCTCCGGCTCCTCTTCTGCAAGTGGATAAAGTCTGACGAGTCCAGCTGTTCCCCTGTGTGGTAACCCCACTTACCTATTGCTTGTTTTAATATTTATTAATGCACTCAGAACTTATTATCCTTTAGTTTAATTAACTTTATAAACTGTAATTCACTTTGTGCGTTGTGCGCCTTGTCTATTTTATGTTCATCTAGTCTTAAGGGTGTTGAGCCACCCCAAAAAAGGGCTGCAGACGCACTGCATGTGTAATTACACCTACAAGGTTATCACTAGTGTTAAATACACCTTCCATTTACAATTGTGTACCTTATTATATCACATCATCACAGTATTAGCTGCGCACTATTATTTTTTTGTATTTGTCAATGAAGGGTTAAGGCAGAAAAACAATAAATACATTAAATAAATATTTTTAATGTGTGTGTTAAACCTCCCTGCCTTGACTGTAATCTGTGTAAGACCCCCTCCCCCTATTGTGTGTGTTAAACCTCCCTGCCTTGACTGTAATCTGTGTAAGACCCCCTCCCCCTATTGTGTGTGTTAAACTTCCCTGCCTTGACTGTAATCTATGTAAAAACCCCTCCCCCTATTGTGTGTGTTAAACTTCCCTGTCTTGACTGTAATCTATGTAAAAACCCCTCCCCCTATTGTGTCTGCCAAGCTTCCCTGCTTTGACTAATCTGTGTAAGCCCCCTCCCCCTATTGTGTCGGTTAAATCTCCCTGCCTGTGTTTCTGTGAGTGCAGTGTACTGTATGTAAATGTGGGGAGGGGGAGGGGGATGCCATGTAAATAACCACACCCACACCCACTACCCACTACCCAAATGCACATGGCCCCTCTGCTGCTGCAAAACAGAGACAAAAATGAAAACATACAAAGTAATGTCCCCTAACCCCTTAATAACCATAGCGGTTATTAACCGCTACAGTCATTAAGGGGTTAACCCACCCTCACCCACCACTTGGGATGCCTACATACCCTCCCACACTAACCCCCCCCCCCCGTGAGGCCTAACCACCCTCACCTAGTACCCACAAGGGAGGCCTACCCACATACCATTGGGGAAACACCCCCCCACCCCAGTACCCACAATAAAAACAATACAGTGACCCACAATAAACATCATTCTATTTATTAAATACATTACCCACCCCCTGTGCCCCCCCATAAATACATGATTTATTCTTTTACATACAGGGTTCATAACGCAGCCCCACGCGAGTCCCCGGTAGACTGGCGGGGCACCTGGACAGACCTACAGGGTACCAGCAGCCCTTTTTAAACAGGTTCTGGAGGCCTGCTGGTGGGTCCCGCCAGCACCATGGCCCCCAGGTGGTCTCCTTGGGTTACCATGGGCCACAATTGGGTCCCCACGGTAGGCCCAAGGATGTCTGGGAGCCCCGGGTCAGACCCACAGGTGTCTGCGGGGCCTCGGGTGGTTCCCACGGGGGTCTGGGGAACTCACGAATGCTCACTACAGGTCCGCGGTGCCCCCACAGAAGTGGGACCACACATCATCATCCCCGCACCTACGGGTCGGCGGTGCCCCCACAGAAGTGGGACCAAACAGCTTTATACCCGCAGACTACGGGTCGGCGATGCCCCCACAGATGTAAGGCCACCGCTTCATCCCCGCATGTGTCACCCATGGAACCACCAGCCTGATACCCGTGGGATACCCGAGGAAACCACAGGTGGTCTCCAGAGGTCCCACGCAGAACCACGGAACAAACCCTGAATGTAAAAAAAATAAACCTGGCCGATACATTCAATACATACACCCCCCCCCCCCAACACCTACAGTACAATAATGTGCAAAATAACTATTATCCAGATATGGATAATAGATTAATTGCCCATTATTAACAACATTAACTAGCATATTAAAATAAATAAAGTACTACTGACCTCATCAATACGAAGTGTCCGTCGCCAGCAACATCCTTGTCTTGCCCACAAAAAACATAGCCAATACAAAGCCAATACATTGCAATTACATTCAGATATCAATTAACCCCTTAAACACCTTATCAGATAATAACCGCAAAGGTAATTAAGGGGTTAAGCCACACTGGCCCGATACCCACCCTTCACCCATGAATTTGTACAGTGGCTTCATCATGCAACTATATATACAGTATATATATATCTATATATATACAGAGAGAGAGAGATATATATATACAGTATATACACACACATGATGAACCAATATACAAATAAATGTAGAAGGGTTATCAAAACCATACTGTCCTACAAATAACACTTCTCCATACAGACACACTACATTACAATGAATTTCCTTTAATAATCCTAACTGATCTTACAATCTAAATCATCAAATGCCAATGAAACACCTCACATTCCAATCAATACATTGCATTTACATTGTATAAATGATGCATAAAATCTATGCACCATATACATTCTGCAAATGAATGTTAACAATATAATTGCAAGCAAAATAAAACACTTCCAAACAAGTCAACTATTTTAACCAATCAAGTAAACAAAAATCAATTAGCAATCATTATTTACATCCCTAAACAATTGACAGTCCATCCCGAACAATGAAACAATTAACTAATTCACGCCTGGAGCAGAACAATTTAGCATGTGAAAAAATATAAGTACCAACCGGAATACAAACTTTAAAACCAAGGCTAGCCCTGACCTCCCTCAAACACACAATACAATATCAACAATTACATCTATCTAATTTTAAAATACTTTAAACTCACAATAAAGCATAGCAGCATAGACAAATTAATTTAAAACACATCAAATCAAGCTTTTAAAACAACATCATTTCTTACCCTGTATGTATATATCTCTCTAGACATATATACATACATACATACATACAATGGCAAGAAATGATATACCACAAAAAAAAAATACACGTTAAAAAAGCTTTAAAAAAATTAACAAGTTAAATAAAATACATTTCTTTAGTTCACTTACCATTACTTGGCCCCACCGACTCCCGTTGCGCAGCTTACTCATGAACCAATCCACGAACAGGAACCCATAAAATAATAAACCATACAAAAAAATAAACATTAAACTAAAAATCCAAATCAATCCACGGGTCTTCTATTTGTAATCCATCTTCATCTTTATCTGTATTCTTCTTTCTTCTATCTTCATCCGGGCGGGGCGGGGTCTTCTTTCCATCTTCGGCCACGCCTGGTCTTCTTTCTTCTCTGGAGGTCCTTCCTCCGCGGCGTCTGGCTTCAAAATGAGACGACATAGGCTTTTAAAGGCCTATGACGTCACATTTTCGTCATATGGTTCCCACGGCCCTGATTGGGCCGTGAAAACCATGTGTTTTGGCCGATAAAAATAAAAATGATGACGTCACTTAAAGGCAATGAAAGCACAGCCAATCAGAATGGCTTTGCTTCAATTGCCTTTAAGATGATGTCATGAAAAGAAACATGGCCGCCCTCACATGGTATGGTAGCCAATCAGAGCGTGGGAACTCCATCCCTAATCTGATTGGCTCTAGTATACCATGTGACAGAGGCTTGGGGGAGAAAGGATGTGATGTCATTGAAAGCTTGTCACATGGTACTAGAGCCAATCAGAGCGTGGAAACTCCATCCCTACTCTGATTGGCTGTAGTACATCACATCCTTATTGAACGAGTGTTTGTTTGCAGAGTGCGGCCGCCAATAACCTCTCCTGTGGAACAACAAACGCTCGTTCAATAAAGAACTTTTCTCCTGGATAAAGCGGCTTTTGCAGACATGAGATCTGGAACCATTGTGGTAACCTACACACCGTGGAGTCTTCAGTTGGTGCATGGGCTGGTCCCATAACATGCCTTATTTTATCGGACAAATTGTAAGTGTGCATTTGTCTTGTCCATGACTTATTAAATTTGTTCATCTGATTTTACACAAGGATCGGGCGCTTCTCTTTTCTTTTTTCCAATAGGTACTGTGGGAGCTTGGTGAGCCCAAGAAGAAGCAGCCTGGACTTTTATATTTGCATGTCATGGACTTTATGTGGACTTAAGTATTCCTTTTTATATCATATTGGGAGAGAGAGAGGAAGAGGAGAGAGAAGGAGAGGAGACAGAATGAGGGAGAGGAGAGGGGGAGAGGGGAGGGGAGAGAGGGGAGAGGAGGGACAGGAGAGAGAAGGAAAGGAGAGAGAAGGAGAGGTAGAGAGAGAGAGGGAGAAAGAAGGAGGGAGAGAGAGGAGAGGGGATAGAAGAGAGTAGTAGGGAGATATGTAGAGGAGAGAGGTAAAATGGAAGAGGAGAGAGGAGGAGGGAGAGGGGGAGAGGAGAGAGAATGAGGCGAGAGGGGGGCAAGAGGTAGAGGAGAGAGGTAGAAAGGAAGAGGAGAGAGAGGAGAGGAGACAGAAGGAAGGAGAGGAGAGAGAGGAGGGAGAAAAGTAGAGGAGAGAGAAGGGGGAGAGGAGAGGGGGAGAGAGATCGATTGATTAGTGGGGGATGATGTGAGATGTGGGGGGGGGGGTGATGTTTAAACCAAAATCATTACAAAATATATACACATTGTTTATTCAAAAGTATGAGTTAATGATTATTTATTACCCCCACTGCTTTACACGTCTATTTTGTGATTTACCCCTGTCAAACATGTCATCCAGATAGGGGTTCCCCCGAAATGTTACAAAATACTTAAAGGGTTCCTCCAAACAAAAAAGGTTGGGAATCACTGGCTTGGGGGATGGAAGAGCGAGTCTGCGGAGGGATAGACATCTCACTACCGACTCTCCTCCTCCTCCCCACACTGTGCAGCAGCTGCGAAGGAGGGCACCTGCACCGCAGTGTAAGAGGAGAGGGAGCCACACAGGTCCCTGACGGGGAGGGCAGGAGGGCCCTGGGACACCACCCTCACCCACTACCCACAAGGGTACTACAGTCTTCAGTCACTGAGTGACACCTAATCCAGCATGATTGGTCTCCTTTACTTCAATACATGTTGTATGATTAACTTTTGCAGACACCTCCCCCCCCCATGATCTGTGCCCCATAAAATGACTCAGTGTGATCTAAGCTGTCAGACAGTCTCTCAGGCATCTCAAGTTGTCACTTCTTGCAGCTGATTGTCATTCTTGTTTAGCATTATTGTATTAATTATATATTGCATTAATTATATATTTTTTTTAAAAAAAAATTTTTATATATATTTTTATATTATATTTATTACACATTTTCAGCTTTTTTGTTAGCTCCTTTGTCTTATTTTTTGCACCTGGGTCCCTCTGAGTCTCTATAATACCTATTTTATCTCCCTCTACATTTAGTGGTTATTCAGCTATCTCTTTATACTTAGGGTATTGTTTACCATGTATTGACATCTGTTTCTTGTATTATATGTATTAAATATATGTTACTATGCAAGTTATCTACCAATGACATTCTACTTAATCTTTTTGGTTAACCTTTTTGGTTAACTTGTGTTCTTAATTTTTGTTTTACAATTGTGATATATAATTAATGCACTAGTTGAAGCGCTTTATACTATATGCAATAATATATTTGGTCCTTAGGATTAAAATTGTGAATCTGTATCTATGTGTGCTTTGGCATATATGGGTGTTAATCCAACCCTATTACTCATCATGTGTATCTCATTACTAATCCTCTGTCTTCTATGCTCTGATTGGTCTTATGTACTATATAACTGTGTTTAATGCCTATGCTATTGCCTCCTGATGAAGTCTCGTTCGAGACGAAACGCGTAGAGATTGCTGTGGAGCCTACTGTCCAGTTTGTATATTTTATACTGACACTCATCTGCATATATTGCACTTTTGCTGCGTTGCTAGCATTTTGCTACCAGCCATTCAGACATTCAAGTTCCTGTTTACACTGTGAACTCTCTCCGGCTGAAACCTCGCTGACGTCATCGAGCTCACGCGAGATTTGATTCAGTGTATGCTCTGTGTAGCGCCGGAGCAAGGGGAAGGCGGCGTCCCTCGTGGCTTTCGGTCCCTGCTGGGACATAGAGGGGCTATTGTGGCAAGACACACTGCGGACATCACACCGAAGTCCTCCGCTTTGGGTTCCTGCGTCTGTACTCAAAAATGCATTTTATTCAGCTCTGTTTGTGAGTGTGTATTTTTATCCCTTATTCCATAAATTTATTGTTATACAATTTTACGCTACGAGTGCGCCTGTTTTTTCTGTGTTTTTGTAGATATACATACACACACACACACATATACATACATTCAGAGCCGATAGCGGAGTGAAAAGTTGAATTTCTTCATCTTCGCTGCTGTCGGTCGGCTCTCCTCTCCCTGCCGTGCGCATGCGTGGCCCTTGAATAGAAAGGCTGACTGACGTCATCCAACTACAATTCTGCGCGTGGCGTAGAACGCGCCCGGCACTATAGAACGTGCCTGACTCCCTTGTGGAGTAAGAGGAATATGTCTCCCCTCTCTCAAAGCTGGAGAGGAACGCCCAAAAACAGGAAGTGGTAATTCATTTAGTACATATCCAGTAGACCCACCCCTGTGCATTTGACTGACACAAGGGCCTGAGCTCTACCTTCTCTGAACAACTAGATTACAGTGTGTGGGGCAAACCCATTCTAACTCCTGGCAAACCTGCCCTTTCCAGGAATTATTGCACAGGAGGAGGACAGAATAATAGCCCAAACCTGCCAGGGCTATACGTGTATTGAGTTACATCTGTGCATAGGTTTTTTTTTCTCTGTGGATTTTATTTATATATCCATTGTGTGCAGTCCTGCAGTACACTCAACTATGTTTCATGCTGTGCTGTGTTAAAATGTAGCAATGTCAGAGTACTATATCTCGTTAATTGCACATGCACAGGTATTTTCTATGTGATACACTAGAACATTTTTCAGGCTGTTTGCTATCAGTTACATGCTTGGATGATCGGCTGGTTTTGAGTTATTTGGGAACTACGTTTCCTATGTACTCATAGCTTAATTGCGCCTTATTTTTATTGATCTGTACTGTGTATCTTTTATTCTTAGTCCGTTTTCATTATAGCAGGTGTCGGAAGAGGTTTGTGTGTTGGTCTTCATATTTTTTTTAAAGTGTGTGTGGTTTTTTTGTGCTTCTTCCTGGGTTCTTTTACTGTGTATATTTATATTATCTTACCCATAGCATCGCCAAGCCTGGTTATTTTCTACAGGGATAGTTTTATTGGCTTACAGATTGTGTGTGTGTGTATTAGTATAGCTATATACTGCTGCGACACACTTTATTCAAGCAAATAACCAGTTTGTACCTGGCAGATACCTGGAATGCGCCGCTCCTCACCTCAGACAAGCCGCGTTGCGTTTGCCTTCCCAGCCACGGTTCATGCCTGGCTGACGAGCGGCTGATCTGTTAAATGATAATGATCAGGATTTAATAGGCTGCAATGCTTCGCGTGTCCACCAGATGGCATAAATTCATGAATTGTAATGCAGTATATATATACAGTACTGTATATACACAGTATATATATATATATATATATATATATATATATATATTATATTATATCTATATATACTGTATAAACACCTATAACCCCAACATACAGTCCTGCACATACAGTACTGTATATGCACATACATAAATGATCTACTGTATGGCGGCGCGGGGGCGAGATGTGTTTGCAGCAGAGAGAGATCCCTGCTCTCTCTCTGCGCAACATCGGCACATTAAAAATTTTTTAAATACATTTTATTGATATGTGTAGATGTGCAGGGGTGTCTCCGAGCTGAACCGCACTGGTTTCAGGTCGGGGGACCCCCTGCTCCCCAGATACAGCCCCCTTTATGAGGTGCCGGTATCCCTCTTGCTTGGTTTTAAAGGGCCCGATCACGTGATCGCGGCCTGTAAACCAAGCAGGGCAGAGGGATACCGGCACCCCCTAAAGGGGCCTGTATCTCGGGGGGCAGCGGGTCCCCAGACCTGAAACCTGTGCGCTTCTGCTCTGGAGACCCTCTCACAGGATATGTACTGCACCTGGCAGGTAATTTCACTTCCTTATCTTCTCTACAGTGCAGTACACTCTCTCCCACCATTCCATCCTTTAATGAGTGTGTCTTTACGGTTTCATCATCACATTCGTGCTTGACAGCTGATGATTCACTTGTGAGCATCTTAAAAGTTCCACCACTCTGCTTGCTGAGTGAGTGAGTGACCAAAAAAAAATATTTTTTTCTTCTCCTCATTTTTTATTTTTTTATTTCTCCACAGCCTGCAAAACCATCTTGATATTACGATATTCAATCTGTGCTGTAGCTTTTGACTGCGACCCCGTGCGATTGTGCACCCTGTGCACATGGTTTTTTTTGTGTGCTTTTTATGTACAGTACTGTATTTGGGAGTTTAGGGAGATATATTATTATGATGAACGCTGCTTTTGAAATTACATACACTGGCACACACTTTATTCGAGCTCGGCTAGTCCCACGAATTCGGTATACCCGGGTGTATTGAGGTTTGTGACTGTTTTCTGCCCGAGTGCATGAGGTTTTTTCCAGGCAGGGATTGAAGCATTTTATTCCCGCTGGCTGCAATACTGCACAGTATATATATATATATAATATATACTGCAATTACAATTCATGAATTTATGCCATCTGGTAGACACAGCGAAGCATTGCAGCCTATTAAATCCTAATCATTACATTTAACAGATCAGCCGCCCGTCAGCACGGCTGAACCCAGGCTGGGAAGTCAAACGCAACGGGGCTTGTCAGAGGTGAGGAGCGGCGCATTCCAGGTATCTGCCAGGTACATACTGGGTATTGCTCGAATAAAGTGTGTCGGTACAGTATGTCATTTTCTTTGAACTTCATGCAGCTTTACCCCTCCACACACCACACACACAAGGCTTGCTCAAGATTTGAAACTCTTATCGACAGACACCTCTACAGAGTCATTCATTTTCTGAAGCTTGTCATTGTGTTTTAATCCGTCCCTAGCCAAGCGTCACTCACTGCGCCTGCGTGCAATCCTCTTGAGTGGGAGCTAGCTGATTACTGCGCATGACTCACCCAACCCCACCCCCCCCCCAACCCTTTGAGACTTTGTTTATGGTAACGCTTTGGAAATACCCTTCTTGAATTTGATATGTAAATCTGATTTGCCCAGCACTGTGAGAATTGAGAGTTAATAAACATTATCTGATTCATGTTGTTTTGTCATTCTTTCTTTTTTTTCTTGTGTACTGTAGGTGTGTGGGGGGTGGGGGGTTGTTGTCAATGATTATGATTATCATGAATGTAATACATTTTATTTTATTTTATCAACAAACCAAAAAATATAAAAATAATCATGAATAATACATAATGCGTCTTTATTAAGTTCTTACTGTCAGATGGAATATGAGGAGGTGATAATCATGAATAATGGCACATTGATAATAATATTAATTAAAATATAATATATAATAATATGTATATATGTAATATAATTTTTTTCCATCTTTATCGTCTTCCTCATTCTGTGTACAGTACAGTAGTCATTGAGAGAGGAAGAGGTTTTGTGTACATCAACTGCATTTTGATACTGTACACTTAACTGTACAAACAGTTCACAACTTTAGAACTATACCCCCCATCACCCCCCCCCCTCTCCTCACGGCCATCCTTTTTTTCTGAAAAACAAGAAAACAAAAAATTAGTGCAGTTATGTGCATACTGTATTATCTGTTGTATGTGTGTACTGTTAACGCTCTTATACTGGAACTTAATTACTGATACTGTTACTACTGTTAAATATTTTGTAACCAGATGGCTGGTGCTGCTTCTCTAAGACTAAAAAAATTTGAGCATTTACTTTAGGTGCATACTGTATTATGGCATTGTGTACTTATAAGCTATTTTCCATATTGGACTACAGTATGTAGTTAGTACTGTCATAACTAGTCTATACTGGAACTACTGTATACTCTGACTACTAGGAAAAAAAAATCTGTGCCATACTTCCCTGTATCATACTGTACTTAGGAAACTAACAGTACAGTACTATACATACTACCTTCCTGAAGCTTGCATTACCATGATCACAATGGGCAACACAGTCGCAATATGGTCAATATATTTATTGCATCGTTCCACGGTGAGTACATTCGTTCAACAAAACTCAGTATGCCTTGCGCCAACTCACCCTTTTTGGGAGGTTGTGACTCATCACTGTTTTCGGATATGGTCCTTCGCTGATACCAGACCATTTTGATCGGATTGTAGTATCGTGGCATTGGAGGGGGGAAACAGTAGACTCGTCGTGAAGATGCAATCCTGGAAAGATTCTCCACTGTCGATCCATGCCTGGGCCTGGACCACTCTCTTGATTTTGTTAAGTCCCTTATCATAGGGTACGCTCTTAATGACAAGGAATAAATATTTTTAGAGGTCCAGTACAGTTTTAAACAACACTTTTACTCCTGTACTGTCCAGTACTAACCTCACACGTCCATATTTCCATCCAATTCTGTGTCTCATATTCTTTATGCGGTCTCGGATACAGTGAGATTGTGATTTTTCTGCGTGTATTTTTGACCCTTAATGCACTCTTCTCATCATCTCTCCTCACTACTTATTTTGTCGACCAGAAGAGTTGTCTCCACAATTACAGAAAAAACAAAATCCGGTAAGTAACAGTGCAATGGCCACAAGCACACATCATTTGCAGTAAAATATATACAATGAGATAGATCTAACCACAATATTTTGTTCTATTATTGCAGCAGCTATAAACCATATATATATATACTGTTGTTATAACAATTACAGAAATAACTATAAAATTAGAGAGATCTACACAATATATGTTCTATTAATATGCAGCAATATTACAAAATAACAGATTACTGTATTATATAGTTATATAGATATACTTACGCATTAGTTACCGTTGGTGTCCTCGGTGCTTGTCTGTTTTTTTGTTTTTTCCGTGTGCATGATGCACACGGTGGTTGCTGGCACAACGAGGCAGAAGCAGCAAACCAGCATTGGATATCTGCAATTCGGTGTCCGCTCGTGCACATCTCCTTAATTCTCATGCTGAGATCCTTTGAAATCTTTTTATAACAGCATGCTGCGAGTAGAAAGAAATAACAAACACAAGAATGTTTTTCTTTGTTATTTTCGATTGTGATCCAATGTGCAGTGAATCCACAAAATGGATGGTGTATTTATACGTTAATGACTCACATTGAGTATGCCCACTTTTAACACCTGTACCTCGTCACCATGCATAAAAGGTACACAATTTGCATAGCCCACCCATCGATGTCTGTATCTGAACTTTACCTTGTCCAAATACACTGCATTGTGCCATCTGCTTCCATGGATCAACCCCGATTCTACGGACGCCAGAGCTACTCGCCTCTTGCCATGCCTATCACGCAGAAAAAGCGAAAGGCAGAAGCCGTTGCCAAGGCCAAAGCGACAGTCTAAGGCCAATAAAGAAAACATTCTGCTGACACAAAAGGCTAAGGGTTTTAATACACGTAAGTCCTTTTTATGTCAAGAAGAAATACGGTGATGTACACTCAACGCAACAAATGGCAGCCAACTTATCGAACCGCAGACCACTTCCTTCAATGCACTTTGACGACTCTGCCGCCGCTCTCCCTTGAAATCTAACAGCCCATCTTCTCCACTACTCGTCCACGACGCTGCCGCCGCGCTCTCCCAGAAACCCACAAGCCATCTTCGCCACTGCTCTTCGACGACGCTGCCACTGTGCCCCTGAAATCCACGGGTCCCTTGGTCCATTACGCTTAGACGACTCTGCCCTCTCCGCTTCCGCCCGAAATCCAGGTCACTTTCTCTATCCCTCTTCGACGACGCAGCCCGCTTCTCCTCTCCTGGAAATCCCACAGGTCACCTCCTCCACCCTGTCTCGGCGACGCTGCCGTTCTTCCTCCATGGAAACCCCATCTTCCTCCGTAGCACCCATCCACCCAGATGTCCACAGCACGCCATGCACAAGAACCAGCTCTTTAGAACCGCATGCTGAATGGGATAAGTGTGGATATCCCCGAGAACTCTATTGTGCTGGCAAAGATAGATCTCTTCTGGAGACCATGCTAAATATGGATCAGCGGATGCAGAAGATGGATCAACGGATGAGAAGATAGAGACTGACATAGCGGGGATACATCATTTGCTCGGTGTTCATGCCCCTGTATCCCGACGCCGGGTGGAGGGTGGCATGATGTATGAATGGGACCTTCGAACCACCTTCCATACAGCGCACCCCCTCCACCAGAAGATTTTGTGTACATGTATGCTGTTGAGGGGAGGATACATGACAACCCCATCAAGACCACGCCAGACACAACACAGCAACCAAAGGAGGATGAGCTTCCTCCCAGACACTACCCTCGCCCCCGCCACAACACCACCCTCCTACCAACCCCCCCTTCCAGAACTCACACTACTTCCGCTTGCATCGATATGGTGCCTACATCTTCATGTGCAAGCTGCCACCGGCACTCAGGGAGTGTATAGGGTGATGAGTGCTGGTGTACCCCACAGTATGCATTGTTATTTTTAAGCACCACGTGTCCTACTTGGTGTACTGCGAGTGGGCCACAACGTGAATTATGAAGGAAATGCGAAAAAAAAGCGCTTCCTGATAATTTAAAAGACAATTTTGGAGGAATTGTGGTGCTTTTTTTCAATTACAGATCCTTTAATGAAAAGTGTTCGAGACTGCATTAATGGCATTTTTGTCCATACAAGGCATTGGCCCTGGAAGGACAATCTGGTGGACACGCATTTGCGTGAGTGTTCAACTGTTGTTTATTTTTTGTAAATGTTTTTGTCCAGTCCCGAAGCCGCCAACAGGCCCGGTTTTCAAAGGTTCCTGAAAACCGGGCCTGTTTGCGGCCTCGAGGACTGGAGTTGTGCAGGCGTGACTGACTGTTCTGTACACCATCCTACTGTAAATGTTTTTGACTTGCTGTACTTTAATAAAGGAGATGTTGCGTTGTTTCAATTTTCTGAATAAAGAATTTTATTTATAACACCATCTGTTGTGCTGTCTGTACATGTTTTGACTTGCTGTACTTAAATAAAGAGAGTTGCTGTTATAACTTGTATTTAATAAGAAATGTTTTTACTTACACAAGACCTGCACATTCCAGTCCTCGTGGGCCGCAAACAGGCCTGGTTTTCAAGGTTTACCTGAAAACCGGGCCTGTTTGCGGCCCTCGAGGACTGGAGTTGTGCAGGCCTGACTGTTCTGTACACCATCCTACTGTAAATGTTTTGACTTTGTGTACATAAATGTTTTCACTAGCAGTAAACCTACACCTGTGATTTTTTTGAATTGCTGTGCACTTCAAATGTTTTACATTGTACAGTTTTGTAAATAAATGTTTTTGTACTTGCTCCACCATATGAATGTTGATGTGTTTTAAATTGTTCCATTGTCTCCTTTTATACTGTAACACAAAAACGTGTTTCTAGAATGAACAGTACTGTCCAGGCATACTGTACTGTATACTGTAGCATGCTCAGTATTGTACATTATGGCCTCATGCAGAGAGCATCGTTATTTCGAAATTCGCCATTTTTGTTCAATTTCGCGCAGAAACCGCATAAAATGGCGAGTTTCGAAAAACGCGCCATTTTGTTTTTTTCTATTACTAAAACTACTGCCTCGCGGTGCTGCGAGAACCTCCATCTCGCCATTTTTAAAACTCTCCGAATGCAGAGAGGTGCGAACGGCATGTTAGCGGCTGTTCGCGCCAAGAAAATGGCGCGATTCTCGCATTTTTGCCGCGCCAGAAAAGATGGCGCTCGCCGCCTATGTAAAGGGGAAAAAAGCGCGAATTTGTTTTACACGTTTCTGGAAGCGCCTTTTGCCAATTTAAACTCGCCACACGCCACAGTCCATCAGTTAAACATAGCAGAATTCGCACTTTTCTGCATATGGAGAATAAAACTCTCCAAAAAAGCTACTTTTTATGAAATTAGCCAATTTTAAAATTCTATGTCTCTCTGTAGAGCCCTAAGTATACTAAATATACTAAAGTAATTAAAACAATACATCTGTATGGGTATAGAATACACATATTTACTGGAATACATGTAAAGATAAATGCTCCTTTTTTTCTCGGGTTTATTATAAAGTATATATATATATATATATATATATATAATATATATTATTATATATATATATAAACTGTAGACTGTATCTTTTATCCGATTCAGCAATGTGCAGGCATTGTTACACAAAGCGATATTACCATCGAAATCCCTCCATTTGCCGTTGAGATGACAAAGTTTTTCTTTCTGAGGAAAAACAAAATAAAAGTTTTACTGTATGGTCAGTCCCCAAAGAAGTTCCCAGTCAGTCCCACCAATATTTTCTCGGGGGTGTCTCCTGTTCATATGCGCATGCGCCTACCGTCGATGTGATGACACCAATTGTTCAGTATCTACAGTACTGTAGAAGCCGCTCAGCAAATGATAGTTTACAGGAAATCGCTTGACTTTTATCGCACCGATATTGATATTTTCAAAATAAAAAAAACAGAATAAATACGGCAACATTACTCACTATAGAATTTCCCATTCAGCTGGCGCTGGTGCCACTGCCAGTCCAGTTTTCTTGATCATACGTTGACAGGTGACAGCGGGTACTACATACACTGTAGTCAGCTGATGAGGCTGGAAATCGCTAGGTACTGCAAGCTTGCTTGAAACTGTATGTAAATCTGGCTCAGGCTGCAGGTATCCGTGCGGGGACAGATAGCAAGGGTTGTCACTGACGGTCGGCCGTTATTGAAGCCGGTGCTGGTGCTGGCGCATTGCTTGCCAGCGACTGACGTTTCTTACTTGGTATTAATACGACCCTTTTTTCCGTCTGCATCATAGATACGTGAAAAACCCGGTGATACACACCAATACCCTCCAATAATTCGGGATCAATACGAAAAAAACATGTATCGCTACATACTGCTGCGGCGACTTTATTCTAAAAAATCACAGGTTTGTCCCTGGCTGGTTCCAGGAATGCGACGCTGTCACCGGGAGCATGCCGCATTCCTTTTGCGTTCCCAGCACGGGTCATGCCCGGCTGACCGCGGGCTGATGTGTTAATTGATAATGGTTCAGATTTAATGGCTGCAATGCTTCGCGTGTCCGCCAGATGGCATAAATTCATGAATTGTAATGCAGTATATATATATATATATATACTGTATAACACAACCCCTATAACCCCTAACTACAGTACTGTACACATACATACTGTATATGCACATCAATGTTACTATGGGCCGGCGGGGGCGAGATGTGTTTCGCAGCAGAGAGATCCGCTGCTCTCTCTGCGCAAATATTGTCACATTAAAAATTTATTTAAAATACATTTTTATTCATAGTGTACATGTGCAGGGGGTCTCCAGCTGAACCGCATTGGTTTAAGATTCGGGGACCCCCTGCTTCCCGAGATACAGCCCGCTTTATGGGGGTGCCGGTATCCCTCTTCATTTAAAGGTCCCGATCACGTGACCACGGCCTGTAAACCACAGAGGGATACCGCACCCCCTAGGGGCCTGTATCTCGGGGAGCAGGGGGTCACCTGACCTGAAACCACAGCGGATCAGCTCCGGAGACCCTCTGCACATCTACAGTTTAAATAAAACACATATATAAATAAACACTCGTTCCTTACCTTTGCGGCTATGTGCTATGGTAACGAAGCAGCATTTCTGTATTTTAATAATATTGTACAGTGAGCAGGGGGTTCCCTGAGCCAGAAATCAATGCTCAGGGGGCCCCCTGCTCCTGCACAATATTATTAAAAAACAGAATGCTGCTTCATTACCATAGCTGATAGCCGCCAAGGCAATGAAGGGGTTAACCCACCGTGCCCGCCTCTATTGTGGGTAGCGGGGTGGGGTGAAGGGGGTATTTGGCCCTTGGTGTGAGTTTAGGACTTGCGGGGGGTTGCGGGTGCACTTAACCCTTCACGACCGTAGCAGTTAATACCGCTACGGTCATGAAGGGGTTAACCCCTCCCACTACCCCCCCGCAAGCCCTAAACAACCACCATTGGGCCTAATACCCCCTTCACCCACCCCCGCTACCCACAATAAAAAAAACTCACACACAGCAGCGCCGCCCAAAAATAATAAAATTTATCTAAATAAATAAAAAAATACATGAATATTAAATCATTTAAAATACTTTTTATTCATAGTGTAGATGTGCAGGGGGTCTCCGGAGCTGAACCGCATTGGTTCCTTAGATACAGGCCCCTTTATGAGGTTAAATCTCCTGCCTGTGTTTCTGAGTGCAGTGTACTGTATGTAAATGTGGGGAGGGGGAGAGGGATCCCGTGTAAATAACCACACCCCACCCACTACCCCTACCCCACCTGCCCATGCCCTCCACTGCTTGCCAAAACAGGACAAAATTAAAACATCCAAAGTAATGTCCCCTAACCTCTAATCACCATAGCTGTTATAACCGCTACAGTCATTAAGGGGTTAACCCCCCTCACCCACCACTCGGAGATGCCTACATACCCTCCCACACTAACCCCCCCAGTGAGGCCTAACCACCCTCACCCAGTACCCACAAGTGAGGCCTACCCACATACCGTTGGGGAAACACCCCCCCCACCCCCAGTACCCACAATAAAAACAATACAGTGACCCACAATAAACATCATTATCTTTATTATTATACATTACCCACCCCCTGTGCCCCCCATAAATTCAAGATTTATACTTTTACATACAGGGTTCATAACGCAGCCCCACGCGAGTCCCCGGTGGGCTGGCAGGGCACCTGGACAACCTACAGGGTACCAGCAGCCCTTTTTAAACAGGTTCTGGAGGCCTGCTGTGGGTCCCGCCAGCACATGGCCCCCAGGTGGTCTCCTTGGGTCATCGTGGGCCACAATTGGGTCCCCATGGTAGGCCCGCGGATGTCTGGGAGCCCCGGGTCAGACCCACAGGTGTCTACTGGCTTGGGTGGTTCCCACGGGGGTCTGGGGAACTCACGAGTGCTCACTATGGGTCCGCGGGCCCCCACAGAAGTGGGACCACTCATCATCATCCCTGCACCTACGGGTTGCGGTGCCCCCACAGAGTGGGGACCACACAGCTTCATCCCCACAGACTACGGGTCTGCAGTGCCCCCACAGAGTGTAGGCCACCGCTTCATCCATGCATGTGTCACCCGTGGAATCACCAGCCTGATACCCGTGGGATACCGAGGAAACCACAGGTGGTCTCCAGAGGTCCCACGCAAACCACGGAACAAACCCTGAATGTAAAAAAAATAAACCTGGCCTATACATTCAATACATAACACCCCCCCCCCCCCCCCCCACACACCCTACAGTACAATAATGTGCAAAATAACTATTCCAGATATGGATAATAGATTATTTGCCCATTATTAAAAACATTAACTAGCATATTCAAATAAATTAAGTACTACTAACTTCATCAATACGAAGTGTCCATCGCACAACAATCCTTGTCTTGCCCACAAAATACAGCAAATACAAAGCCAATACATTGCAAGTACATTCAGATATCAATTAACCCCTTAAACACCTAATCAGATAATAACCGCAAAGGTAATTAGGGGTTAAGCACACTGGCCCGATACCCACCTTCACCCATGAATTTGTACTGTGGCTTCATCATGCAACTATATATACAGTATATATATATATATATATATATATATATATATATATATATATATATATATATATATATATACAGTATATACACATGATGAACCAATATACAAATAAATGTAGAAGGGTTATCAAAACCATACTGTCCTACAAATAACACTTCTCCATACAGACACACTACATTACAATGAATTTCATTTAATAATCCTAACTGATCTTACAATCTAAATCATCAAATGCCAATGAAACACCTCACATTCCAATCAATACTGCTGCGACACACTTTATTCGAGCAAATGACCAGTTTGTACCTGGCAGATACCTGGAATGCGCCGCTCCTCACCTCTGACAAGCCCCGTTGCGTTTGCCTTCCCAGCCATGGTTCATGCCTGGCTGACGGGGGCCTGATCTGTTAAATGATAATGATCAGGATTTAATAGGCTGCAATGCTTCGCGTGTCCACCAGATGGCATAAATTCATGAATTGTAATGCTATATATATACAGTACTTATATACACAGTATATATATATATATATATATTATATATATATATTATATATATTATATATACTGTATAAACTACCTATAACCCCAACCATACAGTACTGAACACATACAGTACTGTATATGCACATACATAAATGATACTACTGTATGGCGGCGCGGGGGCGAGATGTTTTGCAGCAGGAGAGATCCACTGCTCTCTCTCTGCGCAACATCGGCACATTAAAAATTTTTTAAATACATTTTATTGATGTGTAGATGTGCAGGGGTCTCCGAGCTGAACCGCACTGGTTTCAGGTCGGGGGACCCCCTGCTCCCCAGATACAGCCCCCTTTATGAGGTGCCGGTATCCCTCTGCTTGGTTTTAAAGGTCCCGATCACGTGATCGCGGCCTGTAAACCAAGCAGGGCAGAGGGATACCGGCACCCCCTAAAGGGGCCTGTATCTCGGGGAAAGGGGGTCCCCAGACCTGAAACCAGTGCGGTTCTGCTCCAGAGACCCTCTGCGCATGTACAGCATAAATAAAACACATATATAAATAAACACTCGTTCTTTACCTTAGCGGCTATGCGCTATGGTAAAGAAGCAGCATTTCTGTATTTTAATAATATTGTCATTTGAGCAGGGGGTTCCCTGAGCCAGAAATTAATGCTCAGGGACCCCCCCTGCTCCTGCTCAATATTATTAAAAATACAGAAATGCTTTTTCATTACCATAGCGGATAGCCGCTAAGGCAATGAAGGGGTTAACCCACCGTGCCCGCTTTATTGTGGGTAGCGGGGATGGGTGAGGGGGGTATTTGGCCCTTGGTTTGAGTTTAGGACTTGCGGGGGGTTGCGGGTGCACTTAACCCCTTCACGACCGTAGCAGTTAATACCGCTATGGTCATGAAGGGGTTAAGCCCTCCCGCTATCCCCCTGCAAGCCCTAAACAAGCACCGTTGGGGCTAATACCCCCTTCACCCACCCCCGCTACCCACAATAAAAAAAACTCACACACAGCAGCCGCCAAAAAATAAATAAATAAATCTAAATAAATAAATGACAAAAATACATTTGAAATACATTTTTATTTATAGTGTAGATGTGCAGGGGGTCTCTGGAGCTGAACCGTGTTGGTTTCAGGTCTGGGGACCCCCTGCTCCCCGAGATACAGCCCCCTTTATGAGGTGCCGGTATCCCTCTGCTTGGTTTAAAGGTCAATAATATTTATTAAAATTATGAGCGGTGTGATATGTCTTTTGTGTTTTACTATATTATTATTCACTATCTATCATCTCCGGCAATCACCCCGGGAATTGCTAGACCTTGTGGCTACTCCTCGTGCCTCTTTTTTCTGTTCACGAGCTCACCTACTAGGCCTACTCCAGCAGATGCCCACCTGTGACCAGAAAGACAGCCTCTAAAAGACAACGCTGAGGGATTTCGCTCCATGCCCGTGCGAGTAAACATCGCACACTATATCCTCCACCCCTACAGTGCTGCAAATGTCATCTTGTATATATTATATACATTATGTTCTTGTGTTTTTTCTTTTGCATAAGTCATCTCAACTCCATCCATACTTCTACCAAGGATTAGGGGACGATCCTACTGATTGAGCAGAGCTTCATCAGGGCCAGTATTACTTTTATTTGTTTATCTGCTATTTTGGAGCCCAGCCCCCCCCTCCCAGGGGCCCACATCCTATTCGACTTTTTTCTGAGGGAGCGCCATGTGTTATCCTCTTTCATCATGACAACAGTGACAATGTTTTACTGGAAAAGCACTTTTGAAGTGCCATAGCGTATAAAACATCAGTCGCATTGTATACAACATGCTGAAATCATGGTGCAATCAGTATAAATTGGATATTTAGGGGAATAGAATAAACAATGCTAGATGTTCAACTCAGTTAGAAAAATCCACATTGGAATGAGTGAGAAAATCACCTTAATGATAATCAAACAAATAACCATCAATTTCTAAAAAATCTTCCTCGTGCTGGATAATGGTAATATCCACCATAGGGAGACTTTAATTATACAACGTCTATAAACAATAATTGTATGATAAAACATCAACGCTAAGTTTATAGCATGTATGTTGTATATCTCTAAGAGTATCTGATGGTACAATAAGCTTCCTTAGATGTTATAGACCAAGCCATATTTCAGTATAAGTTTGTATAATGTTCCGTATCTAATCAATATGTCTAAATATAGATACTGTTGACTGAGTTATGTTTAATCAAATATCTTTCTGGAAAAAAAAGCACAGATTCTCAAAAGACTTATGGCTTTAATACATTTATCATTATATTATCTGAATTGACATAAGGAACCAAAACCAATATAATGATATGTGTTGATTGCAATAATAGAAATGGTGATGTAAGCACTAAAATTCACATCAGAATTGTTAGACCAGGTTATAATACTTGATGTTATAATTATATTTATCAGAAATATTTTAAGGTTGCATTCGTATCGAGTCCTTAGGAATCAGAGTATCATGGACAAAAATCCAGTGGGCCTTCTTTTTGTAGAGAGAATTAACTCTCAGCCACCCTCCTCTATGTGAGTTTTTGAAATGTTCAATGGCAATACAACTAAAATGTGCAGTGACCCTACTGACATTTATCAAAATGCTTAGAAACAGGATGAGTTTAATCTTTCTTAATAATCAATTTCACGTGTTCCATATGCGACTTTGAACATTTTGGTAGTTTAAGCAAACACATTCTTTTATTGCATCCGCAATAACACATAGACAACAAGTTCGGTGTTGCAATTGGTGGAAAGACCAATCATAAGAGCTTTTACCCTCCATATTGCTGAATGTTTTTACTTCAATAACTTTTACAATCTTGCAATGACCACAAGGAAAACATCCAATCAACTTTGGAAAAAACTCTTTTTTGACTGTTTTGTCATTATTATCACACTTGAGAAATTATATTTCCCATGGTTTCTTGCTTTTTAAACCAAATTTGGATTTACAGATGTAATTCCTCGGAAAGGGGGGATCTATTTTTTTTTGTTTCCCAGTGGCGGCCGCCTTTATCTAATGCGCCGGATCCGCGGCTCTCTGATAATGGGGGCAGATGCGTTTTTTTTTGGTTCGGAGTGATTGCGTTATTTTGGGTCGTGATATTAGCATTTTATTCTCGCTGTCTGCATGCTGCAATACCGTCTAAAAACTCAGGTGGGGCGTTCGCGAGCTGTGTCTTGGCAGTCTAATACTTTGCAGTTCAACCTAGTCAGTAACACAGTCTGCGTGCGCGCGCAGCATAATTGTAAATTTGCATATTTACTGTATACATGCATGGTTTGTAGTGCTGTAGTCTCATTTGAAAATGTTGAAATGCATAGGCGTGTGCAGTACTGTAACAGTATCCCATTTTGGCATATACAGCACTCTCCCCTATCGCTGCCCCCCGCACACACACAGGATATGTACTGCACTGCAGGGTATTTCAACTTCCTTATCTTCTCTACAGTGCAGTACACCTCTCCCACACCATTCCTTTGAATGTGTGTCTTTCTGGTTTCAATCACATTCGTGCTTGACAGCTGATGATTCACTTGAGCACTGAAATTTCACCACTGCTTGCTGGAGTGAGTGAGTGACCAAAAAAAAATATTTTTCTTCTCCTCATTTTTTATTTTTATTTCTTCTCACAAGCCTGCAAAACCATCTTGATATTACGATATTCAATCTGTGCTGTAGCTTTTGACTGCGACCCGTGCGATTGTGCACCCTGTGCACATGGTTGTTTTGTGTCTTTTATGTACAGTACTGTATTTGGGGTTTAGGGATCTATTATTATGATGAACTGCCTTTTGAAATTACAGTACACTGGCGACACACTTTATTCGAGCTCGGCTAGTCCACGAATTCGGTATACCCGGTGTTTGAGGTTTGTGACTGTTTTCTGCCCGAGTGCATTGAGGTATTTTCCAGCAGGATTGAAGCATTTTATTCCCGCTGGCTGCAATACGCACAGTATATATATATATATATATATACTGCTTACAATTCATGAATTTATGCCATCTGGTAGACACGCGAAGCATTGCAGCCTATTAAATCCTAATCATTATCATTTAACAGATCAGCGCCCGTCAGCCAGGCATGAACCCAGGCTGGGAAGTCAACCAACACGGGGCTTGTCAAGGTGAGGAGCGGCACTTCCAGGTATCTGCCAGGTACATACTGGTATTTGCTCGAATAAAGTGTGTCGGTACAGTATTCATTTCTTTGAACTTCATGCAGCTTTACCCCTCCCCACGCACACACACAAGGCTTGCTCAAGGATTTGAAACTCTTATCGACAGACACCTCTACAGAGTCATTCATTTTTGGAAGCTTGTCATTGTGTTTTAATCCGTCCCTAGCCAAGCGTCACCTCACTGGCGCCTGCGGCAATCCTCTTGAGAATGGGAGCTAGCTGATTACTGCCATGACTCACCCAACCCCCCACCCCCCAACCCTTTGAGACTTTGTTTATGGTAACGCTTTGGAAAATCCCTTCTTGAATTTGATATGTAAATCTGATTTGCACAGCACTGTGAAATTGAGAGTTAATAAACATTATCTGATTCATGTTGTTTTGTCATTCTTTCTTTTCTTTGGTGTACTGTAGTGTGGGGGGGTGGGGGGTTTTTTCATGATTAGATTATCATGAATGTAATACATTTTATTTTATTTTATCAGGAACCAAAATAACCAAATATAAAAATAATCATGAATAATACATAATGCAGTCTTTATTAAGTTCTTACTGTCAGATGGAAATTGAGGGCAGGTGGATAATCATGAATAATGCACATTGATAATAATATTAATTAATAATATATATTATATAATATGTATATATAGTAATATAATTTTTCCATCTTTATCTTCTTCCTCATTCTGTGTACAGTACAGTAGTCATTGAGAGAGGAGAGGTTTTGTGTACATCATGACTGCATTTAGATACTGTACACTTAACTGTACAAACAGTTCACAGACTTTACGATACCCCCCCCCCCCCCCCCCCTCTCTCCAGGCCATCCTTTTTTTCTGAAAGACAAGAAAACAAAAAATTAGTGCAGTTATGTGCACTGTATTATCTCGTTGTGTGCTGTGTAGTACTGTTAACGACTCTATACTGGAACTACTGTTACTGTGACTACTGTTAAATACTTTGTAACCAGATGGCTGGTGCTGCTCTCCTCTGGAAAGAAAAAAATGAGCAGTACTTTAGGTGCATACTGTATTATTGCATTGTGTACTTTATAGCTATTCCATATTGGACTACAGTATGTAGTTAGTACTGTCAAACTAGTCTATACTGGAACTACTGTATACTCTGACTACTAAAGAAAAAATCTGTGCCATACTTACCTTATCATACTGTACTTAGGAAACTACAGTACAGTAACTATACCATACTACCTTCCTGAAGCTTGCATTACCATGATCACAATGGCACACAGTCGCATAATGGTCAATTATTTATTGCAATCGTTCCACGGTGAGTACATTCGTTCCCAAAACTCAGTATCCTTGCGCCAACTCACCCTTTTTGGAGGTTTCACGACTTTTCGGATATGGTCCTTCAGCTGATACCAGACCATTTTGATCGGATTAAGTCTGGCGATCGTCATTGGGGGGGAAACAGTAGACTCGTCAGTGAAGATGCAATCCTGGAAAGATTCTCCACTGTCGATCCATGCCTGGGCCTGGACCACTCTCTTGATTTTGTTAAGTCCCTTATCATAGGGTACGCCTGTAATGACAGGAATAAATAATTTAGAGGTACAGTACGTTTTTAAACAACACTTTTACTCCTGTACTGTCCAGTACTAACCTCACACGTCCATATTTCCATCCAATTCTGTGTCTCATATTCTTTATGCTGGTCTCGGATACAGTGAGATGGTGATTTTTCTCAGATTGTATTTGACCCTTAATGCACTTTCTCATCATTCTCCTCACTTATTTTGTCGACCAGAAGAGTTGTCTCCCTACAATGTACAGAAAAACAAAAATCCGGTAAACAGTGCATAGGGCCACAAGCACAGCACTTCATTTGCAGTAAAAATAGTATACAATGAGATAGATCTACACATATATTGTTCTATTAATATGCAGCATATAAACCATATATATATACTGTTTGTTACAAATATACAGAAATAACTATAAATTAGAGAGATCTACACAATATATTGTTCTATTAATATGCAGCAATATACAAAATAACAGATACTGTATTATATAGTTATATAGATATACTTACGCATTAGTTACCGTTGGTGTCCTCGGTGCGTTGTCTGTTTTTTTTTTCCGTGTGCATGATAGCACACGGTGGTTGCTGGCACAACGAGGCCAGAAGCAGCAAACCAGCATTGGATATCTGCAATTCGTTTGTCCGCTCGGGCACATCTCCTTAATTCTCATGCTGATTCCTTTGAAATCTTTTTAACAGGCATTGCTGCGAGTAGAAAGAAATACAAACACAAGAATGTTTTTTCTATGTTTAGTCGTGATGTTTCAAGTGCAGTGAATCCACAAATGGAGGTGTATTATACGTAATGACTCACATTAGTGTATGCCCACTTTTAACACCTTACCTCTTCACCATGCATAAAAGGTTACACAATTTGCATAGCCCACCACTCGATGATCTGTATCTGAACTTTACCTTGTCCAAATAACTGCATTGTGCCATCTGCTTCCATGGATCAACCCCGATTCTACGGACGCAAGAAGCTACTCGCTCCTGCCTGCTATCACGCAGAAAAGCGAAAGGCGAAGCCGTTGCCAAGGCCAAAGCGACAGGCTAAGGCCAATAAAGAAAACATTCTGCTGACACAAAAGGCTAAGGGTTTTAATACACGTAAGTCCTTATTATGTCAAGAAAATACGGTGATGTACACTCAACGCAAAACAATGGCAGCCAACTTATCGAACCCGCAGACCACTTCCTTCAATGCACTTGACGACTCTGCCGCCGCTCTCCCTGAAATCTACAGCCCATCTTCTCCACTACTCTCCACGACGCTGCCGCCGCTCTCCGCGAAACCCCACAAGCCATCTTCGCCACGCTCTTGACGACGCTGCCACTGGTGCCCCTGAAATCCACGGTCCCGTGTCCATTACGCTTAGAAACTCTGCCGCTTCTTCTCGCCGGAAATCCACAGGTCACTTTCTCTATCCCTCTTCGACACGCAGCGCCGCTTCTCCTCTCCTGAAATCCACAGGTCACCCCTCCCACCCTTCTCGCGACGCTGCCGCTTCTCTCCATGGAAACCCATCTCATCTCCGTAGCACCCATCCACCCAGATGTCCACAGCACGCCATGCACAAGAACCAGCTCTTTAGACCGCATGCTGAATGGGATAAGTGTGATATCCCCGAGAACTCTATTGTGCTGGCAAAAGATAGATCTGCTTCTGAGACCAGCTAAATATGGATCAGCGGATGTCAGAAGATGGATCAACGGATGGAGAAGATAGAGACTGACATAGCGGGATACATCATTTGCTCGGTGTTCATGCCCCTGTATCCCGCGACCGGAGTAGGGGGTGGCATGATGTGATGAATGGGACCTTCGACCACCTTCCACAGCAGCGCACCCCCTCCACCAGAAGATTTTGTGTACATATGCTTTGAGGAGGAGGATAACATGACAACCCCATCAAGACCACGCCAGGAACAACACCAAACCAAGACAGGAGTAGAGTTCCTCCCAGACAACCTACCCTCGCCCGCCGCCACAAGCACCACCGCTCACAAAAACACCCGCTTCCAAACTCAACCTACATTCGCTTGCATCGATTGGTGCCTGACATCTTCATGTGCAAGCTGCCACCGGCACTCAGGGAGAAGTATAGGGTGATGAGTGCTGGTGTACCCCACAAGTATGCATTTGTAATTTTTAAGCACCACGTGTCCTACTTGGTGTACTGCGAGTGGGCCAACAACGTGAATTATGAAGGAAATTGCGAAAAAAAAGCGCTTCCTGATAATTTAAGAAAGACAATTTTGGAGGAATTGTGGTGCTTTTTTTCAATTACAGATCCTTTAATGAAAAGTGTTCGAGACTGCATTAATGGCATTTGTGCCATACAAGGCATTGGCCCTGGAAGGACAATCTGGTGGGACACGCATTTGCGTGAGTGTTCAACTGTTTGTTTATTTTTTGTAAATGTTTTTTTCCAGTCCCCGAAGCCCCCAACAGGCCCGGTTTTCAAAGGTTATCCTGAAAACCGGGCCTGTTTGCGGCCTCGAGGACTGGAGTTGTGCAGGCGTGACTGACTGTTCTGTACACCATCCTACTAAATGTTTTTGACTTTGCTGTACTTTAATAAAGGAGATGTTGCGTTGTTTCAATTTTCTGATAAGATTTTATTTAAACACCATACTGTTGTGCTGTTCTGTACATGTTTTTGACTGCTGTACTTAAATAAAGGAGATGTTGCGTGTTATACTTGTATTAATAAAGAAATTTTTTACTTACACAAGACCTGCACATTCCAGCCTCGTGGGCCGCAAACAGGCCTGGTTTTCAAGGTTATCCTGAAAACCGGGCCTGTTTGCGGCCCTCAGGACTGGAGTTGTGCAGGCCTGACTGTTCTGACACCATCCTACTGTAAATGTTTTGACTTTGTGTACATAAATGTTTTCACTAGCAGTAAACCATAACCTGTTGATGTTTTGAATTGCTGTGCACTTCAATTGTTTTACATTGTACAGTTTTTGTAAATAAATGTTTTTGTACTTGCTCCACCATAATAGAAAATGTTGATGTGTTTTAAATTGTTCCATTGTCTCCTTTTTATACTGTAACAAAAACAGTGTTTCTAGAATGAACAGTACTGTCCAGGCATACTGTACTTATCTGTAGGCATGCTCAGTATTGTACATTATGGCCTCATGCAGAGAGCATCGTTATTTCGAAATTCGCCTTTTTTTGTCAATTTCGCGCAGAAACCGGCATAAAATGGCGAGTTTCGAAAAACGCGCCATTTGTGTTTTTTCTATTACTAAAACTCGCCTCGCGGCTGGCGAGAACCTCCATCTCGCCATTTTTAAAACTCTCCGAATGCAGAGAGGTGCGAACGGCATGTAGCGGCTGTTCGCGCCAAGAAAATGGCGGCATTCTCGCATTTTTGCCGCGCCAGGAAAAGATGGCGCTCGCCGCCTATAGTAAAGGGGAAAAAAGGCGCGAATTGTTGTTTACACGTTTCTGAAGCGCGCATTTTGCCAATTTAAACTCGCCACACGCATCCATGTTAAACATAGCAGAATTCGCACTTTTCTGCATATGGAGAATAAAACTCTCCAAAAAAGCTACTTTTTATGAAATTAGCCAATTTTAAATTCTATGCTCTCTGCATGAGCCCTAAGTATACTAAATATACTAAAGATATTAAAACAATACATGCTGTATGGGTATAGAATACACATATACTGGAATCATGTAGAATAAATGCATCCTTTTTTTTCTCGGGTTTTATATAAGTATATATATATATATATATATATATATATATATATATAATATATATATATATATATATAAACTGTAGACTGTAGACTTTTTAAATCCGATTCAGCAATGTGCAGGCATTGTTACCAAAGCGATATTATCCATCGAAATCCCTCCATTTGCCGTTGAGATGACAAAGTTTTCTTTCTGAGGAAAAACAAAATAAAAGTTTTACTGTAATGGTCAGTCCCCAAAGAAGTTCCCAGTCAGTCCCACCAATATTTTCTCGGGGGGTGTCTCCTGTTCATATGCGCATGCGCCTACCGTCGATGTGATGACACCAATTGTTCAGTATCTACAGTACTGTAGAAGCCGCTCAGCCAATATATTGTTTCAGGAGAATCGTCTTGACTTTTGAATCGCACCGATATTGATATTTTCAAAATAAAAAAAACAGAATAAATACGGCAACATACTATCACTATAGAATTTCCCATTCAGCTGGCGCTGGTGCCACTGCCAGTCCAGTTTTCTTGATCATACACGTTGACAGGTGACAGCGGGACTACTACACACCTGAGTCAGCTGATGGCTGGAAATCGCTTAGGTACATGCAAGCTTGCTTGAAACTGTATGTGAAACTGGCTCAGGCTGCAGGTATCCGTGCGGGGACAGATAGCAAGGGTTGTCACTGACGGTCGGACCGTTATGGAAGCCGGTGCTGGTGCTGGCGCATTGCTTGCCAGCGACTGACGTTTCTTACTTTGGTATTAATACGACCTTTTTTCCGTCTGCATCATAGATACGTGAAAAACCCGGTGATACACACCAATACCCTCCAATAAATTCGGGATCAATACGAAAAAAACATGTATCGCTACTACTGCTTGCGGCAGACTTATTCTAAAAAATCACAGGTTTGTCCCTGGCTGGTTCCAGGAATCCGCTGTTCACCGGAGCATGCCGCATTCCTTTTGCGTTCCCAGCCACGGGTCATGCCCGGCTGACGCGCGGCTGATGTGTTAATTGATAATGGTTCAGGATTTATAGCTGCAATGCTTCGCGTGTCCGCCAGATGGCATAAATTCATGAATTGTAATGCAGTATATATATATATAATATACTGTATACAACAACCCCTATAACCCCTAACATACATACTGTACACTACAGTACTGTATATGCACATCAATGTTACTATGGGCCGCGGCGGGGCGAGATGTGTTTGCAGCAAGAGAGATCCGCTGCTCTCTCTGCGCAAATATTGTCACATTAAAAATTATTTAAAATACATTTTTATTCATAGTGTACATGTGCAGGGGGTCTCCAGAGCTGAACCGCATTGGTTTAAGATTCGGGGACCCCTGCTTCCATTCCCGAATACAGCCCGCTTTATGAGGTGCCGGTATCCCTCTTCATTTAAAGGTCCCGATCACGTGACCACGGCCTGTAAACCAAGCAGAGGGTACCGGCACCCCCTAAGGGGCCTGTATCTCAGGGAGCAGGGGGTCACCTGACCTGAAACCACAGCGATCAGCTCCGGAGACCCTCTGCACATCTACAGTTTAAATAAACACATATATAAATAACACTCGTTCCTTACCTTTGCGGCTATGTGCTATGGTAACGAAGCAGCATTTCTGTATTTTAATAATATTGTACAGTGAGCGGGGGTTCCCTGAGCCAGAAATCAATGCTCAGGGGCCCCCTGCTCCTGCACAATATTATTAAAAATACAAGAATGCTGCTTCATTACCAAGCTGATAGCCGCCAAGGCAATGAAGGGGTTAACCCACCGTGCCCGCTTTATGTGGGTAGCGGGGTGGGTGAAGGGGGTATTTGGCCCTTGGTGTGAGTTTAGGACTTGCGGGGGGTTGCGGGTGCACTTAACCCCTTCACGACCGTAGCAGTTAATACCGCTACGGTCATGAAGGGGTTAACCCCTCCCACTACCCCCCGCAAGCCCTACAACACACCATTGGCCTAATACCCCCTTCACCCACCCCCGCTACCACAATAAAAAAAACTCACACCAGCAGCCGCCAAAAAATAAATAAATTTATCAAATAAATAAATAAATACATGATATAAATAAATCATTTAAATACATTTTTATTCATAGTGTAGATGTGCAGGGGGTCTCCGGAGCTGAACCGCATTGGTTCCTTAATACAGGCCCCTTTTGAGGTTAAATCTCCCTGCCTGTGTTTCTGTGAGTGCAGTGTACTGTAGTAAATGTGGGGGAGGGGGAAGGGATCCCGTGTAAATAACCCACCCACACCCCCTACCCACTACCCACCTGCCCATGGCCCTCCACTGCTGCAAAACAGAGACAAATTAAAACATCCAAGTAAGTCCCCTAAACCTCTAATCACCATAGCTGTTATTAACCGCTACAGTCTTAAGGTTAACCCACCCTCACCCACCACTCGGGATGCCTACATACCCTCCCACACTAACCCCCCCAGTGAGCCTAACCACCCTCACCCAGTACCCACAAGTGAGGCCTACCCACATACCGTTGGGGAAACACCCCCCCCACCCCCAGTACCCACATAAAAACAATACAGTGACCCACAATAAACATCATCTATTTATTATATACATTACCCACCCCCTGTGCCCCCCATAAATTCAAGATTTTAACTTTTACATACAGGTTCATACCGCAGCCCCACGCGAGTCCCCGGTGGCTGGCAGGGCACCTGGACAGACCTACAGGGTACCAGCAGCCCTTTTTAAACAGGTTCTGGAGGCCTGCTGGTGGGTCCCGCCAGCACCATGGCCCCCAGGTGGTCTCCTTGGGTCATCGTGGGCCACAATTGGGTCCCCATGGTAGGCCCGCGGATGTCTGGGAGCCCCGGGTCAGACCCAACGGTGTCTACTGGGCCTTGGGTGGTTCCCACGGTCTGGGGAACTCACGAGTGCTCACTATGGGTCCGCGGTGCCCCACAGAAGTGGGACCACCATCATCATCCCTGCACCTACGGGTTGGCGGTGCCCCCACAGAAGTGGGACCACACAGCTTCATCCCCACAGACTACGGTCTGCAGTGCCCCCACAATGTGAGGCCACCGCTTCATCCATGCATGTGTCACCCGTGGAATCACCCTGATACCCGGGGATACCCGAGGAAACCACGGTGGTCTTCCAGAGGTCCCACGCAGAACCACGGAACAAACCCTGAATGTTAAAAAAAATAACTCGGCCTATACATTCAATACATACACCCCCCCCCCCCCCCCCCCCCCCACAACCTACAGTACATAATGTGCAAAATAACTATTACCAGATATGGATAATAGATTATTTGCCCATTATTAAAAACATTAACTAGCATATTCAAATAATTAAGTACTACTAAACTTCATCAATACGAAGTGTCCATCGCCAGCAACATCCTTGTCTTGCCCACAAAATACATAGCAAATACAAAGCCAATACATTGCAAGTACATTCAGATATCAATTAACCCCTTAAACACTTATCAGATAATAACCGCAAAGGTAATTAAGGGTTAACCACCACTGGCCCGATACCCACCTTTCACACCTGAATTTGTACTGTGGCTTCATCATGCAACTTAACAGTATATCATATATATATATATATATATATATATATATATATATATATATATATATATATATATATATATACAGTATATACACACATGATGAACCAATATACAAATAAATGTAGAAGGGTTATCAAAACCATACTGTCCTACAAATAACCTTCTCCATACAGAACACACTACTTAACATGATTTCATTTATAATCCTAACTGATCTTACAATCTAAATCATCAAATGCCAATGAAACACCTCACATTCCAATCAATACTGCTGCACAACACTTTATTCGAGCAAATGACCAGTTTGTACCTGGCAATACCTGGAATGCGCCGCTCCTCACCTCTGACAAGCCCGTTGCGTTTGCCTTCCCAGCCATGGTTCATGCCTGGCTGACGGGGGCCTGATCTGTTAAATGATAATGATCATTTAATAGGCTGCAATGCTTCGCGTGTCCACCAGATGGCAAAATTCATGAATTGTAATGCAGTATTTATACAGTACTGTATATACACAGTATATATATATATATATATATATATTATATATATATATATAATATATACTGTATAAAAACTAACTACCTATAACCCCCAACATACAGTACTGTACAATACAGTACTGTATATGCACACTCCATAAATGATACTACTGTATGGGCGGCGGGGCGAGATGTTTTGCAGCAGAGAGAGATCCACTGCTCTCTCTCTGCGCAAACATCGGCACATTAAAATTATTTTAAATACATTTTTATTGATATGTAGATTGCAGGGGGTCTCCGGAGCTGAACCGCACTGGTTTCAGGTCGGGGGACCCCCTGCTCCCCGAGATACAGCCCCCTTTATGAGGTGCCGGTATCCCTCTGCTTGGTTTAAAAGGTCCCGATCACGTGATCGCGGCCTGTAAACCAAGCAGGCAGAGGGATACCGGCACCCCCTAAAGGGGCCTGTATCTCGGGGAGAAGGGGGTCCCCAGACCTGAAACCAGTGCGGTTCTGCTCCAGAGACCCTCTGCGCATGTACAAGCATAAATAAAACACATATAAATAAACACTCGTCTTTACCTTAGCGGCTATGCCTATGGTAAAGAAGCAGCATTTCTGTATTTTAATAATATGTACAGTGAGCAGGGGGTTCCCTGAGCCAGAAATTAATGCCAGGGACCCCCCTGCTCCTGCTCAATATTATTAAAATACGAAATGCTTTTTCATTACCATAGCGGATAGCCGCTAAGGCAATGAAGGGGTTAACCCACCGTGCCCGCTTTATTGTGGGTAGCGGGGATGGGTGAGGGGGTATTTGGCCCTTGGTTTGAGTTTAGGACTTGCGGGGGGTTGCGGGTGCACTTAACCCCTTCACACCGTAGCAGTTAATACCGCTATGGTCATGAAGGGTTAAGCCCTCCCGCTATCCCCCTGCAACCCTAAACAAGCACCGTTGGGCTAATACCCCCTTCACCCCCCCCGCACCACAATAAAAAAAACTCACACCAGCAGCCGCCAAAAAATAAATAAATAAATCTAAATAAATAAATGACAAAAATACATTTGAAATACATTTTTATTTATAGTGTAGATGTGCAGGGGGTCTCTGGAGCTGAACCGTGTTGGTTTCAGGTCTGGGACCCCCTGCTCCCCGAGATACAGCCCCCTTTATGAGGTGCCGGTATCCCTCTGCTTGGTTTAAGGGCCCGATCACGTGATCCGCGGCCTGTAAACCAAGCAAGCAGGTACTGGCACCCCCTAAAGGGGCCTGTATCTTGGGAGCAGGGGGTCCCCAGACCTGAAACCAGTGGCGTTCTGCTCCGGAGACCCTCTGCACATGTACAGTATAAATAAACACATATATAATAAACTCGTTCTTTACCTTAGCGGCTATGCCTATGGTAAAGAAGAAGGTCTGGGGACCCCCTGCTCCCCGGGGGGTGGGAGGGGGGGNNCCCCGAGATACAGGCCCCTTTAGGGGGTGCCGGTATCCCTCTGCTCTGCTTGGTTTACAGGCCGCGATCACGTGATCGGGACCTTTAAACCAAGCAGAGAGATACCGGCACCTCATAAAGGGGGCTGTATCTCGGGGAGCAGGGGGTCCCCAGACATGAAACCAATGCGGTTCAGCTCCGGAGACCCCCTGCACATCTACACTATCAATAAAAATGTATTTCAAATGTATTTATTGTCATTTATTTATTTAGATTTATTTATTTATTTTTTGGCGGCTGCTGTGTGTGAGTTTTTTTTTATTGGGGGTAGCGGTGGTGGGTGAAGGGGGTATTAGCCCCAACGGTGCTTGTTTAGGGCTTGCGGGGGGTAGCGGGAGGGCTTAACCCCTTCATGACTGTAGCGGTATTAACTGCTACGGTCGTGAAGGGGTTAAGTGCACACCGCAACCCCGGCAAGTCCTAAACTCACACCAAGGGCCAAATACCCCCCTCACCCATCCCCGCTACCCACAATAAAGCGGGCACGGTGGGTTAACCCCTTCATTGCCTTAGCGGCTATCCGCTATGTAATGAATCACGCAATTTCTGTATTTTAATAATATTTGAGCAGTATCCGGGGGGGTCCCTGAGCATTAATTTCTGGCTCAGGGAACCCCCTGCTCACTGTACAATATTATTAAAATACAGAAATGCTGCTTCTTTACCATAGCGCATAGCCGCTAAGGTAAAGAACGAGTGTTTATTTATATATGTGTTTTATTTATGCTGTACATGCGCAGAGGGTCTCTGGAGCAGAACCGCACTGGTTTCAGGTCTGGGGACCCCCTTCTCCCCGAGATACAGGCCCCTTTAGGGGGTGCCGGTATCCCTCTGCTCTGCTTGGTTTACAGGCCGCGATCACGTGATCGGGACCTTTAAACCAAGCAGAGGGATACCGGCACCTCATAAAGGGGGCTGTATCTCGGGGAGCAGGGGGTCCCCCGACCTGAAACCAACACGGTTCAGCTCCGGAGACCCCCTGCACATCTACACTATCAATAAAAATGTATTTAAAATAATTTTTAATGTGCCGATGTTTGCGCAGAGAGAGAGCAGCGGATCTCTCTCTGCTGCAAACACGTCTCGCCCCCGCCGCCCATACAGTAGTATCATTTATGTATGTGCATATACAGTACTGTATGTGTACAGTACTGTATGTTAGGGGTTATAGGGTAGTTGTTATACAGTATATATATATATACAGTATATATACTGCATTACAATTCATTATAGGGGACGGCTTCAAATAGAACAGCTCGCAAGTGCCACCATGTGTTTTTAAACGGCATTTCAGTATTGCAGCCAGCCGGAATAAATGCTTAAATCCCTGCCGGGAAAATAACGCAATGCACTCTGGCAGAAAACGATCAGAAACCTGAATACACCCGGGTATACCCGAATTCGCGGGACTAGCCGTGCGAGAATAAAGTGTGTCGCCACTGTAGATTGCATTTACATTGTATAAATGATGCATAAAATCTATGCACCATATACATTCTGCAAATGAATGTTAACAATATAATTGCATGCAAAATACAAATACCTCCAAACAAGTAAACTATTTTAACCAATCAAGTAAACAAAAATCAAGTAGCACTCATTATTTACATCCCTAAACAATTGACAGTCCATCCCGAACAATGAAACAATTAACTAATTCACGCCTGGAGCAGAACAATTTAGCATGTGAAAAAATATAAGTACCAACCAGAATACAAACTTTAAAACCACGGCTAGCCCTGACCTCCCTCAAACACACAATACAATATCAACAATTACATCTAATTTTAAAATACTTTAAACTCACAATAAATCATAGCAGCATAGACAAATTAATTTAAAACACATCAAATCAAGCTTTTAAAACAACATCATTTCTTACCCTGTATGTATATATCTCTCTAGACAAATATACATAAATACATACAGTGGCAAGAAATGATATACAGTACCACAAAAAAAAAAATACACATGTTAAAAAAGCTTTTAAAAAAATTAACGTTAAATTAAATACATTTCTTTAGTTCACTTACCATTACTTGGCCCCACCGACTCCCGTTGCGCAGCTTACTCACGAACCAATCCACCAGGCACAGGAACCCATAAAATAATAAACCATAAAAAAAAAAACATTAAACTAAAAATCCAAATCAATCCACGGGTCTTCTACTTGTAATCCATCTTCATCTGTATTCTTCTTTCTTCTATCTTCTTCCGGGCGGGGTCTTCTTCCCGTCTGCGGCCACACCCTTGTCTTCTTTCTTCTCCGGAGGTCCTTTCTCCGCGGCGTCTGGCTTCAAAATGAGACGACATAGGCTTTTAAAGGCCTATGACGTCACATTTTCATTATGGTTTCCACGGTCCTGATTGGGCCGTGAAAACCATGTGTTTTGGCCGATAAAAATAAAAATGATGACGTCACTTAAAGGCAATGAAAGCACAGCCAATCAGAATGGCTTTGCTTCAATTGCCTTTAAGATGACGTCATTAAAAGACACATGGCCGTCCACAAATGGTACGGTAGCCAATCAGAGCGTGGGAACTCCATCCCTACTCTGATTGGCTCTAGTACCATGTGACAGGTTTTCATTGACATCACATCCTTTCTCCCCCAAGCCTCTGTCACATGGTATACTAGAGCCAATTAGAGTATGTTGTTTATTGCAATGTTTATTGGGGGCAAATGTCCCCAATAAACATGCTATTCTGCCTTAACCCTTCATTGCCTTAGCGGCTATCAGCTATGGTAATGAAGCAGCATTTCTGTATTTTTAATAATATTGTGCAGGAGCAGGGGGTCCCCTGAGTTTTGATTTGTGGCTCAGGGAACCCCCTGCTCACTGTACAATATTATTAAAATACAGAAATGCTGCATCGTTACCATAGCACATAGCCGCAAAGGTAAGGAACGAGTGTTTATTGATATGTGTGTTTTACTCATACTGTAGATGTGCAGAGGGTCTCCGGAGCTGAACCGCTGTGGTTTCAGGTCGGGGGACCCCCTGCTCCCTGAGATACAAGCCCCTTTAGGGGGTGCCGGTATTCCTCTGCTTTGTTTACATGCCGTGGTCACGTGATCGGGACCTTTAAATGCAGAGGGATACCGGCACCTGCCTGCCGTTTGGTTCACCAGCTGTAAAGTACATCAACGCAGCAATATCGTGCGGAGGACTTGTTCGAGTGCCGAGTGAATTCGGAGGCGGTGATATTTATTCACAAATGCTTTTTTGTCTGTCTACACTTCGCACTTTCCCCCACCCTCTGGGAGATAAGGCGTCTACGGTGTGTGTGGTGCGTACCTTGGGCTCACAGGAGGCCTGAACCTTCGCCGCTGGGATCCACGGGTGTACCTGGGACGATAGATGACAGCGTCTCCACCTGCACAGGATCCTAACCGCAGGCCAGCGGGGACCTGTGGGGACACCTGAGGGCCCCCAGACACCTGGGGAACAACCCATGGGGACCACCTGAGGGCTCCCAAACACCCGCTGGGACACCTGAGGACCCCCAGACACCAACAGGGACCACCCGAGCACCTTCTGACACCCGCAGCCTCTGGTATCAATCATGTGGGGGTAGTTGAGGTTTGAGCAAAATCCCATGCGCTGACCAACCCTCCATCTGCACTGCAACTACAAGAAGATTCCGGGCTTTATCTTCTCTACTGGTCCAGCTGCAGAAAACTACAAGGGCAAGTATACACTACCCTTTCTTTGGTTACACATTACCACACAGGCAGCATCACAAGCCTATACAAATAGGGAGCGCCCCAACCTCTTTTCTTTTTGTCACAATGACCACAAGGAAAACATCCAATCAACTTTGGAAAGAACTCTTTTTTGACAGTGTTTTTGTCATTATTAATCATACTTGGAGAAATGATATTTCCCATGGTTTGTTCTTTTTTAAACACAAATTTGGGATTTACAGATGTAATTCCTCGTAAAAGGGGATCTATTTTTTTTTGTTCCCGTATGTCTTTTGTTTTAAACATGTAGTCCAATAAATCTTTTTTATTTTTACATCATTCCGGTGAGTTGTTGAGTGCTTTCACTAGAGTTCGCAGTCCAGCCCATCCCTTGTTGCTTTTTTGGTCTCCAGAGTTGAACCATAATTTTTCAGCTCAGGGACCGACTGCTTCCCAAAATACTTACAAGAGAAGCTGCTGTCTGGTACTACATGAAGATTTAAAACCACTGCAGCACACAGGTCAATAGGAAGCTGCTGCTTCATTTTGAACTGTGTGTCGTGGCAGACATTGGGGCCTATTCACAAAGCTGTAATAAGTAGTTTAATGGTGGACAAATACTCATATTGCGCAATACTGCCTGCTTTGTTTATTCACAAAGTAGTGATAACACTGCAGTATCGCGCAATAATGGATTTTTAATGACCATTAAGAGCCTGAGCAAAAAAGTCATCCGACAGGCCAAACAAAGCTAAAATCTATTTTTTTTTGTTGCCAGTATTAGCTATTTACAAACCGTGATAAGTGTAACAGCCTTTAAAATCTCAATAATGTAAATGACTAACTAATACACCAAAACTACAGCGCTTAACCTATAATGAGCTAATGCTAAAAATGTGCCTTAAATTAAATAGTGTGCATACATAATTACGCCTACAATAAAATAAAATAAAGTGCACATACAATATCAGGTGAACGTGATGACTAAAAAACAAACAAATAAAGCAGCCTAAGTTTTCCCACAGTGCAGGTTATCTCCTCAACCTACACACAAAACTCATACAAAAACCATATGGGATACCTGGCGTTTAATAAAGTAGAAAGTGTCTGTAGACGGACGTTCACAGAGGTACACAATTTGGAGACGTTTATAATGTGAAATTATAATAGGCTTTATTGTGCCTTTTCCTTTTCATCAGGAAATTATCCAAACACAGGGGGGGAACAAAGCTTTCATTCACTTGGGAGTATTTCTAGTGAAATCCTTGCAATTAGTTCACATCTCCATTAGTTAAGCTTCTCCCAGCCCAAACACATAACATGAAAATAAGCAGATATAAGCAGTCTCTTAATAAGGAAAGTCTTATCTGTACAGTTGCTGTAGAGTAAGCTTCTCTGCTCTCCTGGAACCGCACCCGTGCGTGCACAGAAAAATATCAGCATCCAGGTTTAGAAGTCTTATTTGGTCAGCTCCAGAGATCTGGGTTTCTTTTGGTCAGTCTCTCCTGGGACTCAAGAACCTCTGCTCTATCTCTCCAAAGGTCAGCTCTCAGTCAGAGCTAAAGAGAGTCACTTCCTGTCTCAAAGGCAGGCTTTTTGTAAACAATCTAATCAGGCAGGTGGTGTTTAGTAATTAACTACCACACTGCTAGATTAAAGGAACATTACTGAACAGGGATAAGTCCCATGTTACAGTGTCCATACAGTGCAGTCCTTTAAATGTCCAAATGATGTTCCCAACCAAAATGCGGGAAGCAGAGGAGAAGGAAGATCCCGCCCGCGGCGGCGAGGAGGCAGAGCCGGAGCGGAGGCAGGTAAAGTCATGGGAGGAACCCCCTTAGAGAGAGGTGTTCCCCCGGACATTACAGTATACAGTAATAGTATGGATCCTGAGATAATGAAAACTTTTAAAAAAACATTGGGGAATTCTCCAGCGAGATCCCATTTTGAAATCGGTACTACCATCTCACCTGCAAATTGTGTATAAGAAGGCTAGGAATCTAAAAGACTCTCTAGCACCTAGTTGTCCCTTAGGTGGACCCAAACAGGGTAACAGTACAGTATTGCACATGTTACTGCATCCATATGTGAGTTTACATTTGGCTGTTTTTATATATTTTAATAAATTGTTTTGTACATTCCACACTATCTTACTGTATTCTCACACTATCTTACTGTATTCTCTCCTTATAACGCCTTCCGAATATCTACTTGGGAGAGGCTAAAGAAGAGGAGGAATGAGAAGATTCGCGTGGGATTCGTGAACACAGCAAGGAAGAGGTTAAAGCACAGATCCTCTCAACTGAAAGTTACAAGATTTATCTTGTAAGTAGTTACACTGTGGTCATACTGTCCTGTATGTATCTGTCCAAATATACTGCGCAATTTGTGTTTTTTCTTTAACCCTTTATTAGGGGGGACTAACGTATTCAACTGCAATCGTCATTTTGGTTGGGAACATCATTTGGACATTTAAAGGACTGCACTGTATGGACACTTTCTACTTTATTAAGCGCCAGGTATGCCATTTGTTTTTTCTATGACTTTAAAATCTCAAGCTAAAGGTTGGTGCTAAAAATATTGCAAGATGAAGAAAAGCATTTTTTTCTGCACAGAATTAATACCATAGGCCGGTGGGGTTGTCAAGGGGCCTTCAGGTGGTCCTTGCTTGTGTCTGGGGGCCTCTGGATGGTCCTCGCGGGTGTCTGGGGGCCTCTGGGTGTACCCTGTGAATCCCCGCCAGCCTGTGGTATCAATCCTCATTAATATTATCCAGATATGGATAATAGTACTTTTGCCCATTAAGAATAAAACCAGCATAAAGTAAATAAAACTTGCACTTACCTCAGCCATGATGAAGGCCGTCCTCATCCTTATCACCGTCCTTGTCCTCCGTTGGCAGCAACATAACAATCAAAAATGCAATCTAATGGCCCATAACCCCTTAATCATCTTAGCGGTTAGTAACCGCTAAAGTAATGAAAGGGTTAACCCACCATCCCCCGCTCCCACCCAGGAGGCCTAACCACCCTACCCAGGGAAATTACCCGCACCCTCCACCCCACTACCCATTGATTGGCACAGAGTCAAAGCATGTCCATATCATATGGGCATGTTTTGCCACTATAGCAATAAAGGGGAGGGCTTAAAAAATAAACAGGCCCAAAATAAAACACATTAAATAGAATTTTTTTTTACAAATGTCAAGAAACCAATTGATTGGCACAGTTGTACATCATGCCCATATAATATGGTTATGATGTGCCACTATGACAGTCAATGGTCAAAATAAAAAACAACCACCAAAAATATAAAATGCAATCAAAACAATCACAAAATAAACACACCAAAAATAAATAAAAAAGTAAATACCAAATAAATACCAGAAACCAAAAAAACAAATGCCAAATAAACACCAGAATTAAAAATCAAAACACGAAAAAAAAAGAAAGAAAAAGAAAGCACCAAAAAAACATTATAAAAAGCAAAACACAAAAATAAACAGGAATTACAAAAACAGAGTCCATTTTTGGAAAGGATATGACGTCACATCCTTTCCAAAAATGGACTCTATCACAAGGTTTACTACAACAAATCAGATTGGGGATATACCATGTTACATAGTTACATAGTAGAGGAGGTTGAAAAAAGACGTACGTCCATCAAGTTCAACCTATGTTTTTTTAGACAACAGATATTTTTTCATATATCTATACTTATTGATCCAGAAGAAGGCAAACAAAAAACCCCAGAGTCATAACATCCAATGATATATTATAAGGGGAAAAATAAATTCCTTCCTGACTCCAAGAATTGGCAATCGGATTAATCCCTGGATCAACATCCTTCCCATGTATACTTATTTGGTATATCCCTGTATACTTTTTGTGAAAGGTTGCATCCCAGCCTTTGTTTAAAGAAGCCGCAGCATCAGACCCTGGGAAGAATGGAAGAGGCTTTTGCTGTTCTCTGAACCTTCTTTTTATTAGGTATTCCACAATCAGGTGTACAACAACCAGTTCCCCCAGCGTGATGTCTCCAGACAGATAGTAGCCAGCAATATCTGCATTAGAAAGTTTGAATCCTTTCACTGAAGTTCCACAGACATCCTCATAAGTGGCATGACTACTGAACAACTCAAGTTTAAAAGGAAGGAACTCTTACCCTAATGGATCTTATCCTTCTTCTCTCCTCAGGTAAAAACCCTCTCTAAATCGTCATTGAAGCCTTTGCTGTGTGTATTATATAGTATATGCGAGTGATAATGCTAGGTAAAAACCATATTTGAATGCTGTTTTCTGTGTGCTGAAGTGTAGTAAACTAGGTAGGGAACACCCTTTGTAGAAAACCATCTGTTTGAATGTGCCTCAGATGTGCTAATTAAGCAGACATAACCACATTGTCAGGTGACTTTTTAGGCCTATATAAACCCAGTCAGAACAGCTAGTCTGCCTGCAGCCCATATTCAAAGTGGCTCATTATAAGTGGCATCACTACTGAACAACTCAAGTTTAAAAGGAAGTTCAAAAGAAGTGAGGAAGAAGTGGACACCCCAAATGGCCCTGATTCCTGCATTTGAACTACCCTGGAAAGGAGGATATCATCTATACCAGACTGCATCATTACTGCTGTGATGCTGCCTTTACCATTTATATTTGCTGTGACTTCACTTCTTCTCAAATTATGCACTTCTTTTTACCAGCCTCAGTATATCTCTAACTCCATTCATATATCTCCATCTCTCCTTCCTTCACCACTACTCTGTTCACATGAACTCCTTTCTTACCTGCGTCCTCTGACACCACTCAGCTACACTACCGACACACTTTATTAAAGTGTGGCCGGTACCGCAAGCCGGGAGATTTCCCGGCTTGCTAGTGGCCGCCCCTCGGCGTGCCGCGCGTCATAGACGCGCGGTCACGCGTCTTCGGGAGCCTGCGCCCCCTGCACGCGCGTCCAGGGATCCCCGAGGGAGCCCTGGTGTCCCGCGATCGCGGGACGGCGGCAGGGGGTTCCGGGGGACCCGGCGGACCCGGCAGCGGTAGGGAGAGCGCCCCGATCGGAGGGCGCTCTTCCGCTGCTTCGGCGCGCGCCCGTCACCCTCGGGCGTGCGCCAGGCTACTGCTGCGGCCAAGAACGGGCAAATGCTCGAATAAACTTGGCCGCAGCAGTATATCCCCTGCACTAAAAAACACCCCTACAAATCATCCTCACACATCCTCTTTCTATCCATGCTTCTCCTTGCTTCTGGGGATATCTCTCCCAATCCTGGTCCCTGTCTTATTCCTACATGTGCTCGTCCTCGCCTGCCAATTGCAACCTCTACTCCTTCTGGTGTCAACCCCTCCAACCTCATACCCATCCCCTGCCACCCTCCCTCCTCTCTCCCTTTCTCCTGTGCCCTTTGGAATGCTCGCTCCCTTTCTAACAAGTTCCTCTCTGTGCATTACTTTTTTCTCTCTCACTCTCTGCTCCTATTTGCTATAACTGAGACCTGGCTCACTCAGTCTGACTCTGCTCTGGAAGCTGCCCTCTCCTATGGTGGCCTTTCCTTCTCCCACACTCCGCGCACTGATGGCAGGGGTGGAGGCGTGGGGCTCCTGCTCTCCTCTCTCTGTCATTACCGAACCCTTCCTATTCCTCCCTCTCTTGCTTTTCCCTCCATTGAGGCTCACACTGTCCAGATTTTCTCTCCTCTCCCTGTCCATGTGGCGGTCGTCTATCGCCCACCTACCTCTACTCATTCCCCTTCTGGACCTCATTTCAATTTGGCCCACCCCTACCAGCACACGAGCCTGATTGGCCACGCAGTCATTGAGTTTTAACCAATGACTGATAACATTAGACCTATAAAGGACCCCTAAACAGGTGCCCCAGATATCGCCTGAAGAAGTTTACTTTGGTAAACGAAACGCGTCGCGACTATTGTGGCTGGCGGCTCCATTACCTACTACCAGTACACATCCAAGTGTATCGTTTATGTCCGTTCCCGATCGTTTCTACGTGATCAGAAACGGACAGGCATCATAAGGACACCTATAGAGTGCTCCGGTTCCTGCGCATGCGCGCCATACTCCCCACCACGCTAACACACATGGATGATAGGAGACACAACGGAGACAGCCCCAGCGCGCTGGACTGATCTCCCAGGACTGAGACTGCCCTTACATTTCCTATGTGATGCCCTACTCTTTTGATCAACGTTAAAATCGGGGATTATTAAAGAATTTGTACATGTAAGTTATTACTATTTTTTATTTGTGGTAATACATATTACATCTCTCATCTTGGTGCGCTTTTGTGTTTTTTTCTCTTTTGTTGACATTGGTATCGCCGTCGGAGTCTTCCGGTGGAATCCACATTTGGAGGTGGGGGAGACACCTCAAAACACGAGAGCAGCAAAAGAACAGAGAGGGATCAACATTCCAGGTTTAAAGAGCCAGAGCGCGGACTGAACTTTTCATCGCCTTTCTCTCTCACTTTTAATCCTGGCTCTCTTTCTTAATCTCCTCAGACTCCCCTGTTCTTCTCCTTGGGGACATCAATTGCCACATTGATGACCCCTCTCTCTTTTGGGCTTCCAGCTTTCTTTCTCTAACCTCTTCTTTTGACCTTCAACAGTGGACTGCAGCCAGCACCCACAAGGATGGCCACTACTTAGACCTGGTTTTCACTAAGAACTTCTCTCTCTCCGATTTCTCCTTTTCCTCTCTCTGACCATCATCTCATCTCATTCTCTCTATCTCGCTTCTTTCCATCTCCACCTCCATCTACTCCCCAGTTCTGCAGAAACCTGCGCTCTATTCACTTACCTGACTTTGAGTCCACTTTACGCGCCTCCCTCTCCTCTCTCAGCTCTGCTACAGACCCCGACAACCTGGTCAGGAACTACAACTCTGTCTTGTCCTCGTCTCTTGATCTACATGCCCGCTTTCTCTCTGCCGCACTCGCCCTTCTAACCCTAGACCCTGGTTAAATTCCCACACGTGCATGCTGCATTCTTCCACTCGTTCCTCTGAACGCCTCTGGAGGAAGTCTCACACTCTCGCAGACTTCCTTCACTACAAATTTATGCTGTCCTGTTTCAACTCTGCCCTCTCGCAAGCTAAACAAGCCTACTTTTCTGCACTAATCAACATGCACAAGTCTAACCCACGCCGACTGTTCTATGTCTTTGATACTCTACTCAAACTACCCTCAGCTGCCTCTCCTTCCTCCATCTCCGCTCAGGACTTTGCTGACTATTTTAAGGAAAAGGTGGAATCCATACGGCAGAACATCTCCTCTGTTTCTTCCTCCCATCCTACACTTCTTCCTAACTCTCCTCCTGCCTTCCTTGACTCTTTTTCCACTGTCTCAGAGGAGGATGTGTCGCTGTTGATCGCCTCTTCTCCTTCTACCATTTGCCTTCTTGACCCCATTCCCTCCCATCTCCTAAAACCTCTTGCTCCTACTATAATCCCTACGCTCACACACATTTTTAACTCCTCCCTCTGCTCTGGAACCTTTCCATCCTCCTTCAAACATGCAACAGTCATACCATTACTCAAAAACAGCAAGCTTGACACCTGTCTTTCTAACTATCGACCTGTCTCCCTCCTGCCTTTTGCCTCTAAACTCCTTGAACATCTTGTATTCTCTCGCTTGCTCCCTTTTCTCAACACCTATTCTCTCCTAGACCCTCTACAATCTGTCTTCTGCACTGCTCACTCCACGGAAACAGCCCTCACTAAAATAACTGACGACCTCCATGCTGCCAAAGACAGAGGTCATTACACTCTGCTCATATGCAGCATTTGACACCGTGGACCACCCTCTTCTCCTTCATATTCTCCATACTCTTGGTATTCGGAACAAAGCTCTATCCTGGATCTCATCCTACCTCTCCCATCGTACTTTCAGTGTCTCTTCTGCTAACACCTCCTCCTCCTCTATTGATCTCTCTGTGCGGGTACCCCAGGGCTCTGTCCTGGGACCTCTTCTCTTTTCTCTGTACACTAGGTGACCTAATAACATCATTTGGGTTTAAATATCACCTCTATTATGACGACACACAAATATACTTTTCAACACCCGACCTTACACCTGCTGTACAAACCAAAGTTTCTGAATTTCTCTCTGCTATATCATCCTGGATGGCCCTCCGTGGCCTTAAACTCAACATGGCTAAAACAGAGCTCCTCATACTTCGTCCCAAACCTGGCCCTACTACATCCTTCCACATTACTGTTGGAACTACGATCATTCACCCAGTAGCCCAAGTTTTTTTTCAGGTATCTTGATTGTATGTTTTAATTTTAATTTTTTTGCTTGCCCATTGATTGCCAATGTATTTATCTTGCTGCATATAAATACAGTGATGTGACAAGCAATGCATTTTTTGGCAAGTGCTTGCTTTTATTTGTTTTAAATGTATTTTTGTTGTTTGATTTTATTTATTTATGTAGACTGATAGGGAAGCCCCTGCTGCTGCCTCAACAAATGATGAGTGAACGGTGCTTTGGATGTATAAATGGATGGGAGTAGGGTAGAGATAGAACCCAATTGCAGCACTCAGGTTCACGCTCTGTATGATGAATGAATGATTTAAAACAAACTTTATTAGTGTACCAATGAAATAAAATAATGGGTATTAAAAACAGACGACCTGAAGGTAATCTGACCTTCAATACTCGAACCGTATAGGTTCAGGGTCTATGATAGCTGTGTGTACCTTAATATTCAGGTTACACACTAAACACCATTCCTTGTAGGGATCTGATGTAAAAGGCAATTCTTACAGGGTGGCTCTAGGGTAAGTATTGGGGTGCAATTCACTAGTGGCAGAGTATAATGAACCGAATAGTACTGTATAATCATAGTGGATAAACTGTGATTGCATGAAATCTGAACAGTTCCAGCATGCAATGGGTCTCAATGGAATGTTTTTAAGGTAAGTAGGATATTGAGTCTGGTTGACCTAGGGTAACCTCTTTCTGTGTGCGGTGGTAGGGAGAATATGACCTCTATTAACCTTATGACACTAATGGAAAGGCTATTTGCACAGTGTGCATATTGACACAGAAAAACCCATTCTCCCATGTATCAGAGACTGTCTTGACCACGTGGTAGTGTAACACAATTATAATATAGTGGTACTGGTTCATACAGTATAAAAACACCCAATAGTGATTGCTGCCTAAATAATACTCTCAGCTCACTCCTACTGTGATTTGGATAGTATGGTGTGTGTTACATTGTGTCACTTTGCCTTTGTAGACCTGAGAGTTAACGCTGACAAATACCCAGATGTAGAGGTCTGTATAAACTGGGTCATGTACTAACACACCTTGTGATAGTACTGCTCAGGGGAATCGTGACACACTAGTAATCACATGTAGGTAGGCTGAGTGAAACAGACTGTATGTTGGAAGTGGAGAATACCCTTATAGCTGCTGTCAGGAGATCCCTGAGTAACAGCAGTAGGAGGGGAACTAAACTAGATACTTTGGCCACATAAGAGCAACAGTTGCCTGTATCAAATTGCAACGAGGCTCAGAGTATCCATCGGGGCACTCTGAAAGCCTGTATTTATCGTGCAGGCAGGGAACCACATCAACTCGCGGTTAGAGACTGTGGATGCGGAGGGAATTAGACCACTGAGCGTGCACGTGTGAAGAAAAAGCCGCCAACGCGCGCGTTTCGCGAGAGCTTTCTCAAGGCGAAATGTTCAGTGATCGTAAGAGTACCCTGCAGGTGAGCAGGTATATATAGGTCCTTCGGGTGAGTGACGTTATAGTTAACCCCTGATGTGCTGAGGCATGCTGGGAGCTCTACTAATGCGCACAGTAAGTATATCCTATTGTATGAATGCAAAGCTAGCACAATAAAGAAATTATAATCTGACTTACAGTGATGATACTGTATGTGTGAATTTATTTGTGTGTCAGAATAAGCACAGGGAGAGATGTGCATAATACTCTCTATGTGCCTCAAGGGTAAAATAAAGACTGGTACAGTGTAAAGTCACTGTTAATAGGATGAGGGTCCAGAGATGCCCTGTTAAGGATAAATTTACCACTGAATCGTGGATTCAGTCAGGATATGGTAACTACCTAATATATCTACTCATGGCAATGTAGGTTATATGATGACAGTCAAGGAAAGCCCACATAGAGGGAGAACTCAAGTTCTGCATCAAGTTGTTAGGTGGGATTTAAAAAACAATTATATAAAGGGGGTGTACAGATAGCCCTCATTGAGGCCTTGAGGTGATAATGTACCCAATGTGTAAATCCATTTTGACTCCCTTTGGAGGACGGTTCTGTCCCAGTCCCCCTTCCTCTGCCCTCGTATCAGATGGTCAATACCACAGAATGCTATAGCCTTCAGGTCTCCATCATGACACAAGTTGACGTGTCTAGATAGAGGTTTGTCCGCCTTGTTCCTAATTGTACCGATATGCTCCAGTACTCTCTGTTTGAGACACCGTTTGGTTTTCCCCACATACACCTTTCCGCATTTGCAGATGCCTTGGTATATTATACCTGTGCTTAGACAGTTAATAAAACCACGTATTTGGTATGTCTTAGTGTTATTCCAGTTTTTAAATTGCTTAGTAATTTTCATATATTGACATGCCTTGCACCTTTGACAGGTGTACGATCCTGTTGGTTTGGGTGGGAACCAGGTCCTTGGTGTCTGCTCCGTAAAATAACTCTGGACTAGTAAGTCTCGCAAATTCCTCGCTTGTCTACTGGTCATAGATGGATAGTCCTTGATGACCCCTTTGAGTGACTCATCAGCTTGAAGGATATGCCAGTGTTTCTGAAGGATACTGCGGGCTTTAGGCCATTCCCTATTAAATGTGCTAATGAATCGTATCACCATCTCTTGTGGATTCAGTGGTTTAGCCATGATCAGTGATCTCCGATCAGTGTGTTTGGCTCGTTTGTATGCCTTTTTTATGCTTCTTTTGCTGTAGCCCCTGTTCTCGAATCGTCGGCTCATAAGAAGAGATTGTACTTCAAATTCCTGTTCTGTGCTACAGTTACGTCTGAGCCTCAGGAATTGACCGGTAGGTATACCATTGACCTGGGTTTTGGGGTGATGACTGATTGCCTCCAGAATATTATTTGTGGCTGTTGCTTTTCTGAAGATGGTGGTATTAAGGATACCATCAGTACCTCTTGATATCCATAGAGCCAAGAAGCACATATTGTCTCTGTTGTATTCCATGATTAGATGCAGGTTGTACTGGTTAGTATTGAGTACTTTGATGAATTCTTTAAGAGCGACCTCTGAGCCTCGCCACAGGACAAGCACATCGTCGATGTAGCGGACCCAGAGGTCAATGTGCTCAGTATGTACCTCCATTTCCTCTATGAAAACTACCTGGGATTCCCACCATCCCAGGTAGAGATTAGCGTATGTAGGGGCACACTTAGTCCCCATTGCTGTGCCCCTCAGCTGGTGATACAGTTTTTTGTCAAAGAGGAAATAATTCCTGGTTAGTACAAATTTGAGAATATCCAAAGTGAAGGTGTTATGTTTAGTATGCCAACCACCTCTTGTTTTTAGGAAGTGAGAGACTGCTCTGAGGCCATACTCGTGGTCTAGACTCGTATACAGTCCCTCTACGTCCAGGTTCACCAGTATGGTGTCGTTGCCGATACAAACATCATCCAGTCTTTTGAGGACATCTTTGGTGTCCCTTAGATAGGATGGTAGGGTCATCACAAAAGGTCTTAATATTCTGTCAACATAGGAGCTGGCCTGTTCGGTGAGATTACCTATCCCTGACACAATTGGTCTACCAGGTGGAGGGGTCTTGTTTTTGTGCAGTTTAGGCAGGCTGTAGAACGTAGCGATCTTAGGGAATTTGACCCAAATGTAGTCATATTCATTTTTGTTGATGACTTTGTCTTCCAGGCCTTTCTGAAGGATAGTACTCAATTCTTTATTGTAGGTCATAGTGGGGTCTTCCTCTAGTGTTTCATAACAATGGCGGTCAGATAATAATCTTATAGTCATTACTGCGTTGGATCACCAGATTTCCCCCTTTATCCGATGGTTTGATGACTATATCATTGTTCGTGGTCTGTTCCTTAAGTGCTTGTCTTTCATGAGCTGTGAGATTGTCTGGAAGTCGGCCCAGGGTATTTTTTGTGTTTTGATTTTTAATTATGGTATTTTTTGTATTTTGTATTTTTTATTTCTGTTATTTTTTTGGTGTTTGCTTTTTCTTGTAGTTTATTTTTGGTGTGTTTATTTTGGTGATTGTTTTGTTTTTAGGTTGACCATTGACTGTGATAGTGGTAAATCATTCCCCTATTATATGGGCATGATGTAACACTGTGCCAATCAATTGTTTTCTTGGCATTTGTAATGTGTATTATTTTATTTAATGTTTTTTATTGTGTCTGTTTTTTTCAGCCTCCCCATTTATTGCTATAGTGGCAAAGCATGCCTAGATTATATGGGCATGCTTTATCACTGTGCTAATCAATGGGAGCAGGGGTGAAGGGTGGGGGTAGTTTCCCCAGGGAAAGTGGTTAGACCTCTCGGTTGGGAAGTGGGGGAGGGTGGATTCACCCCTTAATTACTATAGCATTTACTAACCGCTAAGGTGATTAAGGAGTTAGGGGTCATTAGATTGTAATTGTACTGTTGCTGCCAATGGAAGAGATGGACGGTGATGATGATTAGGATGCCCTTCATCCTGGCAGGATGTCAGGGGTAACTACAAATTGTATTTACTTTATGCTGGCTGGTTTTATTTTAAATGGACAAATGACTATTATCCGTATCTGGTTAATAGTAATCTTTCCTATTACTGTACTATTGTAACGCGTAGCTCACCACAAACGAAGCGTGACCGCGGTGCTGAGGTAGGGAATTGAGTAACGTCAACCCACAGCCACGCGGGCGCGCCTAGAATGTAGATTAGTTGTGCAAGCCAAGTCAGGAGTGTAGATGTGAGAGTAGTAAAGGGTAATTGCCGGATCAGGATTGGAGAGTAGCGGATCGTCGGGATATGTAGCCAAGTTCAGGATTGGAGAGTAGCGGATTGTCGGGGAATTGTAAAGGCCCGCGTCCCTTACCTCCTGACTCACCTTTCTCTCCCCACGCTCCTCGCATGTTGATGCTTTCCGTTGCGGGGGCACGTGAACGCCGCGCCAGTATTACCTCCTCCCGATCGGCGGTGACTCGCCCCAGCCGCAGGTTGCGTGTGCCGCCGAGGTAGACCGCCACGCACACCTGCACTTCCTGGCAGCCGCCCCAGCGTGGAGCTCCAGTCGCGGGCGTGCGCACGCATATATATGGCTGCACTTACTAATCACTTGGAATCCCCTGCACCTGCCCTGCACCCAGCCTCAGCCTATCAGCTGTCCACTTACCTGTGACCTCACCTTCATTCATCCCCATTGGCTCCTCACTAGTATTTAGGTCAATTAGCCCTATCCTGATTGCTTAGCATAGTTAGTTCTCAGTTGTGCTTGCTACAAGTCACTTCGTTGCATTTGTCTTGTCTCCTTGTACTTAGATCCCAGCATTGTATCCGGACTCCTGACCTCTGGCACACTTGGACTCAGCTCTCTCATCAGACTTCTACTCTCTCCTGCCCACGACCCTGGCTTCGGACTCTGACTACTCTCGACTTCTCCAACCCTGATATGGCAAGTACCTCCTATGATCCTACCCTCTCCTGCTCGGACCCGGCCTGCCACGACCACGAGCTGCGCAACTTTGACCCCGTTTTGCGGCCTAGGTCAGTGTTTTCATATCCCCACCTCAGCCTTGCGGTCCGGTCCTGGTTTGTGGTGAGCACCCGTGACATTATGCTCAGCCCAACAAACTTGGACCCCGCTGAGGTGGGTCGACGCCTACAGGGGCATGAGGGCCTATTCAAGCAAGTAGAGGCTTGCCTCTCTCAAAATCGGAGCGTATGGACCTGTTTTAATGCTCCCTAGGCACTCTCTCCGACCAACTTAACACTCTCGTACCTCCTCCCATCCCTGCCGCACCGGCGCCCCCTCCTCCACAGCCGCTGGTTCTGACAGTAACCTCTGAACCCTGCCTACCCACTCCCAATCGCTACACAGGAGATCCTTCAGTCTGTAGCGGCTTCCTGGGGCAGTGCGCCATACAGTTTGAATTGCTACCCTCTCATTTTCCCTCTCCCCGCTCCAAGGTGGCGTATATCATCTCCCTGCTTACCGACGATGCCTTGCTTGGGCCACACCTATTTGGGAGCAACGCCCGGATCTAACCTCCAACCTGGATCGATTCTGCAGAGAGGTCCGTAAGCTGTTCGACACGCCAGGAAGGAGGGTAACTGCTGCTTCTTCTCTCCTCAATATACTACAGGGAAACCATTCAGTGGCCCGCTATGCGCTCGAATTTGACTTGGAATGATGAAGCGCTGGCCGCATTCTTCTGGCATGGTTTAACTGAGTCCCTTAAAGATGAGTTGGCCGCTCTGGAATGTCCCACCAGATTGAAAGAGGTCATTGCTCTCTGCATTCGTATGGACCAGAGGTTACAGGAGCGAAAAACCGAGAGGGGAAAGCACCCAAAAGGTATGCAACCGATTTCTGATCCTCACACAGCATGCGGGGATGCCATCTCCTTATCCGCTGAAGAACCCATGCAGCTGGGAGGTACTCGCCTGTCTACGGCAGAGAAGCAGTGCCGACGTCACGCAGGTCTGTGGCTCTATTGTGGAAACAGTCGACACCTGGCACTCGCCTGTCCATCTAGGTCGGGAAATGCCAAACCCCAGTGAATATTGGGAGAACTAGAGTGGGCATGGTCACCTCTCCGTCTTCTTCCAAAATACCTTCGAAGGTACTCATCCCCATCAAATTAGTAGGAGACTTCGGAGGCTCCGTCACACAGGCCTTTCTTGATTCCGCCTCCGGCGGAAACTTAATCGATCAGGGTTTTGCACGAAGGAATCGCATTCCGCTGATAACCAAGGATCGTCCCGTGGGCCTCGAGGCCATTGACGGTAAGCCATTACAGCCCGCGTTCATATCCCTACAGACCGTCCCTCTCAGTCTCAAGATGATTGGTGGCCATTTCGAATGGATACAGTTAGACGCCATCCACATGCCGGCGGTAGATGTAATTCTGGGTCTCCCCTAGCTCCAGCTCCACAACCTCCAGATCGATTGGCTCCAGTCACAGCCCATCACTTGGGGAGATCGGTGTCAAGAGACGTGTCTAGATGCTCCCAAAGCTCTAGAAGGGGTCTCGATTCCAGAACCAATCTATAGTGACTTCAGGGACGTCTTCGACAAGACCCAAGCTGAAGAATTGCCACCCCATCGCACCTACAATTGCCCCATAGACTTTCTCCCAGGCGCTATTCCCCCCAGAGGCTGATGTTACCCCCTGTCTCCCCCTGAGACCAAGGTCATGAGAGACTATATACAAGAAAATTTACAGAGGGACTTCATTCACAAGTCCTCATCTACAGCATAGGCAGGATTTTTTTTTGTGAAAAAGAAGGATGGTACGTTGCGTTTATGTATCGATTACCGTGGACTCAACAAGGTGACCATTTAGAACCGGTACCCACTACCCTTGATTGCAGAACTTTTCGACAGGTTACAAGGAGCCACTATCTTCTCCAAGCTCGACCTTCGGGGTGCCTACAACCTAGTTTGGATCCATCAGGTTGATGAATGGAAGACGGCTTTCAACACGCGGGATGGGCACTACGAGTATCTGGTAATGCCCTTCGGCCTTTGTAACGCCCCTGCAGTCTTCCAAGTCTTGGTGAATGACGTCTTCAGAGATTTGTTAGATCAGCACATGGTGGTCTATCTGGATGATAGTCTCATTTTCTCCAAGAACGCTCTGGAACACACAAGGCACGTTAAACAGGTACTTCAGAGGTTACAAAGGAACCATCTGTTTGCTAAGCTCGAGAAGTGCCAGTTCAACCAGTCATCTACATTCTTGGGATACATCATCTCGGACACAGGCTTTGCCATGGATCCAGCTAAAGTAGAAACAGCCGTAAACTGGCCCCGTCCTGCCTCCCTGAGAGCGGTACAGAGGTTCTTGGGCTTCGCCAATTATTATTGCAGGTTTATAAATAATTTATCTGCCGTAGTCGCACCCATCACAGCCCTTACCAAGAAGAAAGCTAACCTAGCACAATGGTCCTCCGAAGCTATCATGACATTCAAAGTCCTTTAGAAAGCTTTTGTCTCAGCTCCTATCTTAGTGCATCCTTATCCAGGACTGCCCTTCACTCTTGAGGTGGATGCTTCAAATGTAGGAGCTGGAGCTATCTTGTCCCAGAGGAGGAACCCACAGGCCATGCTGCATCCGTGTGCATTCTTCTCTCGAAAATTCTCTGTGGCAGAACGTAATTATGATGTAGGTAGCTGTGAGCTCCTCGCAATCAAGATGGCCTTGGAGGAATGGTGTCATCTCCTGGAATGAGCAGAGAACCCAATCACCATTCTTACGGATCATAAGAACCTGCTATATATTGAAACTGCCCATCGCTTAAATTCCCGGCAAGCACGTTGGTTTCTCTTCTTTACCCGGTTCAATTTCCTCACATCCTATCTCCCAGACTCCAAAAATGTGAAAGCGGATGCACTTTCACTGCAGTTTGCAGTGGAGGATTTAACCGAGGACCGCCTAAAGACTATCCTTCCCCCCAATGACCAGGGTTCACAGTTTGTGTCCAAATTCTGGAGGGCTTTCTGTAAGAAACTCAATGTGGCACTTAATTTCTCTTCTGGGCACCACCCGCAGACTAATGGTCAAATAGAGCGGACCAAGCAGTCTCTAGAGCAGTTTCTCCGCTGTTTTGAATATGACTCCCAGGACAACTGGCTTAATCTACTCCTATGGGCATATTTTGTGCACAATAATCTCAGGAGTGAGTCCACTCTACAGTCTCCATTCTTCTGTAACTATGGCTTTCACCCTTCTGTCCTTCTCAAGTCAGGTCCCAGTACAGGAGTTCCGGCTGCTGGGGAAAGGATTTTGGATCTCCAGGCATCGTGGGCGAAGATCCAGGATAACCTTAGAAGGGCCACCATTATGCAAAAGAGACAGGCCGATCGCCATTGCCCGGAACAACCCAATTACACTCTGGGCCAAAAGGCATGGTTATCCACTAAGAACATTCGACTAAAGGTCACAACTCCGAAACAAGCTCCTAGATATATTGGACCATTTCCTATACTTACCGTCTTAAATTGCCCACAACCATGAGGATCCCGTCAGCGTTTCATTGTTCGCTACTAAAACCATTCTTAGCTAACCCACATACACAAGACATCACACCTCGTCCTAGACTGGTAAACGGACAAGAGGAGATCGAGGTTCAGTCCATCTTGGGCTCGCATTTCTCGAGAGGAGGACTCCAATTTTTGGTGCATTGGAAGGGGTTTGGCCCCGAGGAGAGATCTTGGATTCCGCTGGATCAGATGCATGCTCCCAGGTTGACCCGAGCATTTCATCGAAAATTTCCTCTTAAGCTTTATGTGGATCGCCCGGAGGTCGACCCTGAAGAGGGGGGTACTATAAGGGTGCCGCGTCCCTTACCTCATTACTCACCTTTCTCTCCCTGCGCTCCTCGAAAGCCAGCGCTTCCCATCGCAGGGGCGCGTGAACGCTGCGCCTGAATTGCCTCCTCCCAATTAGCGGTGACTCATGCCCCAGCCACAGGTTGCGTGCGCCACCGAGGTAGACTGACACGCACACCTGCACTTCCTGGCAGCCGCCCCAGCATGGAGCTCCAGTCGCAGGCGTGCACGCACGCATATATATGGCTGCACTTACTAATCACTTGGAATCCCCTGCACCTGCCCTGCACCCAGCCTTGGCCTATTAGTGGTTCACTTACCTGTTACCTCACTTTCATTCAGCCCATTCGCTCCTCACTTGTATTTAGTTCAATCATACCTAGGCTGATTGCTTAGCATAGTTAGTTCTCAGTTGTGCTTGCTACAAGCCACTTCGTTGCATTTGTCTTGTCTCCTTGTACTTAGATCCCAGCATTGTATCCGGACTCCTGACCTCTGGCACCCTTGGACTAGGCTCTCTCATCGGACTTCTACTCTATCCTGCCCACAAACCTGGCTTCAGACTCTGACTACTCTCGACTTCTCCAACCCTGATACGGCAAGTACCTCCTATGATCCTACCCTCTCCGACCTGGACCTTGCCTGCCATGACCACGAGCTGTGCAACCCGGACCCGGCTTCGCGGCCTAGGTCAGTGTTTTCATATCCCCACCTCAGCCTTGCAGTCCGGTCTTGGTTTGTGGTGAGCAACCATGACAGGTACGTAGCCAGGTTCAGGATTGGAGAGTAGCGGATCATCGAATGATTTCCAGATCAGGAGTAGTGAGGTATGGAGTCCAAGTTACATAGCAGGGTCAGGCAATGGCAGGATCAACAGACAAGGCAAGGCAGGAGATACTGGAACAGAATGCAGCAAGGCACGGCGTCACACAATGCTCAGCAATGTGTGTCTGGAGCAGGAGGGTATATAAAGGGAGATCCTCCAATGGAGAGCCAGGGTGGAACCAGGAAACCGAATCCTATAGGCTGCTGGTGCACACAGGTGTGCCCTATGATGCAGCCAAATCAGGAATGGAGGCGGGACCGAGTGCGCGCCGACCCGCGCGCATCACTGAGATCAGGGGGCAGAGACTGTAGTGCAAGTCACTCCCATGCCGGTCCTGTCCATCAACGGGGCTGGGGTAGAGAGTGGGGCGTGAGTCAGAGGGGAAGCTGGATAGTGCACCTGTCACGTGCCAGAGCAGGAGGTGGAGGTGGAGCCCGCAGGAGGCAGACAGGCTGCGCAAGATCTGCGCGCGTGCATAATGGTGCCATGAGACTGCACCTCCTGGGCCTCCATCATGGCAGAAACATTTAGGTGAGGAGACTGTCTCCAGCCGCCAGGATGGCAAATCCTCACAGTACCCCCCCCCCCTTCTCTTGGAGCGACTCCACGATGGCTTGTTCGGAAATTTTGTATGAAAGATATGGACCAGTCTGGCTGCGTGAACCCAATGACTCGGAGTTCAGGACCTTTCCTCCAGACCGAAGCCTTTCCAATGTACCAGATAATGTATTGATCCTCTGGAAATTTTGGAATCCAGAATAGACTGTATCTCATACTCGGGTTGGCCTTGGACCATATGAGGAGAAGTAGAAGGAACAGGGACCAAGTACGTGTTCTGGACCACGGGTTTGAAAAGAGAAACATGAAACACAGAAGGGATCCTCATGGAAGGAGGGAGAGAGAGTCGATAAGCAACCGGATTGATCCTCTCGGAGATAGAGAAGGGTCCAAGAAATCTGGGTGCAAATTTCATAGAGGGGACCTTCAGCCTGATATTCCTGGATGACAGCCAGACTTTGTCGCCAGTTTTGAGGTTCAGAGCAAGTCTGCGGTAGCGATCTGCCTGAGTCTTCTGCCTATTGACCGCTTTCCTGATGTTGACCTGAATCCTTTTCCAAAGGTCTTGTAATTCTCTGATCCTGTCAACGGCCACTGAGTGTAATGCCTGTATGCCCGCAAACCTCGCCAGTCCCCATTACTGAGGTGGGTAAGGGTATAACACGCACCCACAGCAGTGAGGGCGTGCCCGGAGTGTGGTAATGCATTGCCGGGCCTGGTAAGAAAGGGTTAACGTATACTTGCTGAGTCCGGGGTGCCAGAGGTCGGAGAGTAATGTCTGTGTGCCAGAGTTTAAGAGTTGGTAAGAGCAGCATAGTGATGTCCGTAAGCCAGGGTTCAAGGGTTGGAAAAGGCAGCGTAGTGATGTCCGTAAGCCACGGTTCAAGGGCAGGACAAGGGAATCCAAACAGGGGCAGGGACAGGAACCAGAGCTGAAACAGACAAGGGAGCTAGGAAGACACTGCACATACAGGAGCTACAGGAAAGCTATGCAGAGCAATGACTAAGAGGACAGTGTGGGGTTATAAAGGAAGGGGGACCAATAGGGATGAGAGGTGGAGCAGAGGATTGAGTGAGTGTTTGCAGGGATAGGTCTGAAAGCACAGGGGAGGAGACAGTGAAATAATCCAGAGAGATGGCTTGTAAACCACGGGGGCGGAGCTAGAGTTTGGGGGCAGCAAATAACTGGAGCGGGTGCGCGCGCCTTCTGTAAGTGTGTTATGCGCACACAGCGCGTGTCACAGGGCGCGAGGGGCACACCGCCGGGGAGACGCTCGGCAGTGGAGGCGGAAGGGAAGGAAAGGTGCATGAGCCAGGTAAGGCATGGGATGGGGTGATAGAGACACGCCAAGGAATACAGGTACCACGGAGGTTAGCGAGTGACCGGGAACGCGCACACACAGTGCGGGAGCCGCGCACGTGACCTGAAAGTGCATCAGGGCGCGCAGACCGCGCCACGGAGGAACAGCCGTGAGAGGAGGATGGGAGAGAGTGAGGACATAGGGAAGAGGGGTAGTTAGGTGTCGTGGGAACTGGGGTGACGGGGATACGCTGGGAAGCGTGAGTCCCCTGATCTGTTACACTGAGACCCCTGAAGAAGGTAGAGCGAGAGGAAGAGTATACGGGTTGAATCTGTAATTCCTGAAGAAGAGAGACTCCAGGGTCGAACCACTTCGCACGTTATTGTGGGCGAATTCTGCCCAGAGTTCAGCCCAGTCATCTTGGGAATCAGACACAAAACAGCTTAAATATTGTTCAAGAGACTGGTTGGTCCTCTCTGTCTGACCACTAGGTGGTATCCTGAGGAGAAATGAAGAGCGATGCCCAATTGGAGGCAGAATGAGTGCCAGAACCGAGATATAAACTGTGACCCTCTGTCTGATACTATCACCATAGGTAATCCATGTAGGCGGAAGATCACCCTGATGAAGATATCGGCTAGTTTAGGAGAATTGGGGAGACCCTTGAGGGGCCCTCAATATATAACAATTTTTTGTGGTCAGTTAGGATAGTTATGGGGTCTTCAGTACCTTCCAAAAGATGTCTCCATTCTTCGACAGCTAATTTCATGACTAGGAGTTCATGATTCCCAATATCATAGTTGCATTCTGCCGGAGAATTTTTTTTTTTAAAAGAAAGCACAAGGATGCAACCTGGACAGGGGATTCTTTCTCTGGGACAGGACAGCGCCTACTCCAACGTCATAGGCATCAACTTCAAGAGTAAAGGGAAGTTTAGGATCAGGATGGGTAAGAACAGGGGCAGACACGAATGCTTTCTTGAGAAGTTCAAAAGACTGAAGTGTGGAAGTGGGCCATGAAGCAGGATCCATGAACGGAGCCACTAAAAAAGAAAAATTCTGGATAAAATTTTATGAAAATGAAATTTCTCGAGTTTGGCTAAAAGTGTGTTCTCTCGTAAGCGAAGGAGCACTTGTTTCACATGATTAACGTGTTCCTGTTTGGATTTAGAAAAGATTAGGATGTCACCGAGATTCATGATTACAAAGGAGTTGAGAAGATCTCTAAAAACTTCATTGACGAAATATTGAAACACGGCCGGGTCATTGCACAGACCAAAAGGCATGACCAGGTACTCATAATGTCCATCTCTGGAGTTACATAGTTACATAGTAGAAGAGGTTGAAAAAAGACGTACGTCCATCAAGTTCAACCTATGCTAAATTTAGACAACAGATATTTGATCATATATCTATACTTATTGATCCAGAGGAAGGCAAACAAAAAACCCTAGAGTCATATCATTCAATGATATTTCATAAGGGGTAAAATAAATTCCTTCTTGACTCCAAGAATTGGCAATCGGATTAATTCCTGGATCAACATCCTTCCCATGTATACTTATTTGGTATATCCCTGTATATACAAACATCCAGGACGCAGTGAGAAGAAAAGAAGGAAAAAAGGATCAGAAAGAAAGAAGAACCATCACCAAGAAGAAAGACACGAATGCAAAAGAAACCTTGATGGGATACAACTTACACAAGGCCGTGTAAGTTATCCATTTATTGATTTTATTTTGTGAACCTAGACACATTTACCCATATACGTAAGCTCCCCATCCAAGGAGTTGTCCATCTCTCTCTGAGGGTTCAATGAAGGTGTGAGCACCCCATTGACCATCAGCGAAAGAAAGTATACTTCAACCCCATCTCTCCTCACGCTGTGCTCCCCCATCTCTTCTTGTGTTCCATATTCATCAAGGGTCCTGGATAGATCCTAGTGGGGTCTTTTGAGTCACACGAGGACATCTCAAGCGAATTTCAATAAGGTTGTATTACACCTTTCTCATTTTAATAGGATATTCAGATCTAATATAAACCACGGTTAGAGTTAGCGCCCGGGTAACACACTACAACACTGTAGCATATGCCAGGGCATGTTTTTGGCTTGGGAACCCGCTTAGCTGGCCATGCAGTTAGTGAGGGCGAAAGCTATAGTGTAGATAGCTTTCCCTAAAGTGAATAAGTGTTTATTTTCTATGATTTGGTTTTCTTAAAGGGAGTTAATTTGGTTGTGGCTAATAAACCACTACAGTTTAAAGTTTCATACTATGTCTAGCTTCTTACTGCCCTGCCACAAGGCCGTCCTGCCAAATTATATATATATATATATGTATATGTAGCCAGGTCCCCCGTTTCGTCTCTCCCCTGCCGTGCTCATCTTCGCTGTGGTAGGGAGTTGCGGCCGGTTGTGAGGGCGCACAGGAGCAGGTGAGTCAGTCGCGGGTGCTCGTGGCGCACTCAGATATCAGGGTCCGCCATCTTGGATTGCGCACGCATGCGCAGTGTGTCAGGTGATGCAGAGGCCCTCAGAAAAGTCAAGCATGCACAGGGGCAAGGGCGCGAAAGCCAGCCAATCAAGAGGAGGCTCTAGAAGGGAACTACAAATCCCATGAGCTTAGGAGAGTCCCACCTGATGCCAGGGAGCCAAAAGGGCTGGAGAGGTCCAGGAAACAGGATAAGGATATGAGTCACCAGGAGCACGTTTTGGCACTCAGGACCAGGAAGAGCTAGGGGTATGAGGTGAGTGCAGAGGTCCGTGACCCACTGCATTAGGCCAGCAGCACCTAGGCCACAGTTAGGCCCTGAGCCACATTATAGTTTGTTGTGCTTCAGGGACAGGCCCTAGGTTAGGGACCCTGCTGTCACAGTGGACCCAGCTTATTAAGATTTTTAATTACCGGGATCATTGATTGAGCAAGCAGAGAGATAAAAGGATCACCTAAAGAACGTACACAACTATGTTACACAAAAATACAGTAAAAAGACACACTTACTTTGGAAACTAGGATAACAAAACTAATCTTTCCTAATTGCAAACCCACAGCAAAATAATTCCTGGCCACTTTTCCTTCCTGTGGCCTCTTGCTGTGGAATTCTGGTCATTTATCCTCTGAGAAATTTAGACGATTTACTCAGAGCTGGAACTTCTCAAATGGGACTGAATCTCAGGTGAATCACACAAGATGGAACTGATGAAATTCTTAGATGGAACGCTTAGAACTGATGAATCTGACCTGTGTCATTTCTTTTCAAACCTCTGGTATCCAGGTCCCAGAAAACCTGCAGCCCAATCAAAAAACCTTAGCAACCTCCTTGCAACCATCTCACCTAACACCTAGGCATCTCTGAGCCCTTTCAAGTATCGCCCCTGGACAGACACAGCAGAGCCAAGCCTGGTAACCATCTGTGCCTTCCAGAATCCATGACTTAGAAAGTCCTCAGCTCATATACAGGTCAGCAATATCTATACATATCTATACATATTAAACTATTCCCGTTTAATAAAAGATGGGATGTCCTGTCTAAGTTGAGTTCTTATTCTGTTGCCAGGCATGGAGTGAGTGTAAATATTCCCCACATTCACGAGCCTCCTTCTTGGCACACATTAGAAAAATACTTGTAAACTTTAAAAACACTGCAAATCTGCTCAGCTTCATAACCTTAGCATGAGCACCTTCCTGAACCCCTACTCTAAGCTCAGGATACCTGGGCATGTACAGTATGTAGGTACCTCTGCTATACTGGGGAGCCCCTGCTATATTTAGGACTCCGTGTATACCTGCAGATATCTTTTAACTCCTTCATACACATTTACCTTGTCTAAAATGCTGCAGCAGGGATTCTGGTGGTGAGTCGTAAGAGCCTTTTCAGGGTACGAGGTAGGCGGAGTTATGCGCATAGCTGTATCAGAGGATATCACTCAATCTCCATATAGAACTTTTGGGGTATCCCATAACTCGGAACCCCGCTACATAGACGCATTCTGCAAAGACTTTCTCTGCCAAACCCACCCTGAAACTTACAGCCTAGAAATCTCCCGATCCCAGCATCCCCCGAAAGGAAAAAACAAATCACATAATTCTTTAATGTTGCAAAATCAGTATACAGTTTCAGTAATACATTTTTGACATCTGGGTTCCAGAGCTGACACTCTAAGATCCCAACACACGGGTCAGGGTTAACCAAGTGGGCTTGACCTTTATTATAAGATGGGGTAACCCCTTTACCGCCACACCTGCCCATTAGTGTTATACAGTGACAGTAAGGGACACAGCGGACGCTTCGCTTCCTGCGAAGAGGCTTGGTATCAGGCCTACTCCACAGAGAGAGCAGGACTAGAGCTCTCAGTCCTGAACAGAGTATCGCGCTGAACAGAGTATCGCGCTGGTGGAACCGGACGTCGCCCAGGAGGTCGTCGGATCCTTTGCGAAGATATTTGAATGCTCAGGTGCCGCTGCACTGGGCAGGTATCGTTATGCACGTGCACCATACAAGTACTCACACATAGTGGCAGCGCTAACCATGGGATAGGGGTTAATCTGTGGACACAGTGTTGGGGTACACGGTGGTGGTAGAAGGGTTATACTTTCTATAAGCAAGAGTATTGATTATGACCATTATAGAAGGATAAGTGGTATGCATATGTATAGTAAAGCAAGTTCTGTTTTATGCAAGTGTGTGATCATCGTGATTGTTTCCTGTGAGGGGCTGACTCCACTACGTTTGGATCCCTCCCAGGTGGAGGCGCTGCACCATATTTGTAAGTGTGACATCCCAGGCCTCTCCGTGGCAGAGGCTCAGGCTCCTGTGAGCCAAAAAGGTGACAACAGCACTAGTAGTTACTGTATTTCTAGGAGAAACATGACTACATTTGGAGGTGCTGCTGAAATCTCAGACCTGGGGTGCCAAAGTTGTTGCAAACCAATCGCTCAGTATAAATCATGGTACTACCATCCCGCCAGAGTGTGTGCGAGTGGGATAGGGAGAAGAACACTCCTCCTTCACGCGTGGTTGCAGTGAGTCATGTTCCTATTGCCCTGAAACGAGAGACATTGCAAGATTCCCTGAGACAATTGCACGGGTTTTCAAAAGTTTGCGTAATAGACATTAAAGATGATGATGATGATCCTGAGTGGAACACCCTTCTGGTGGATTGTTGCAGAGACGTTGCTACCCTGGGACTTCCTGCCCCACAGTTTGTACAACTTCCTAACGCTCCACCGGGCGGAAGTCCTCTCACCTTCCCTCTCGAGGAGGGCCAGCTTGAGGTATGTAAAGAGGAGTGCCGGAGGCTTTTATCTACGTCACCTGTGCAGAGTGTGGCAGGGAATCATCGGCGGAAGCCAGCTGCCATAGTTCCTGCACCATCCATGACGCCCGGTTGCTCAGAGAACTGTTGCAGACACTTACTGAAAAGATAGGGCAGATGTCCGCCACGCCACCTCTAACACCCCTAGTGGAGGCCGTAACCATGGCATCTCACTCCCAGAATTACCAGAAACTTAAGGCGTTCTCTGGGGTTCTGCCCACACCCAAAGGCGAAGAAGGAATAGAGGCCTGGAGGGAACATATGGTGACCGTGATGGAAGAATGGCCCTGTACGGATGCAGTCAAGCGACAACGTGTCATGGAATGTCTCAGACCTCCTGCGTCTAATCTTGCCAGCTCCAACCGGGATCAACACCCCAATTTAACACCTAGGGTGTTGGTGGAATTCCTGACAGAAGCCTACGGGTTACAGGAAGATGAAGCAGCGATTCGGACCAAGTACTACAACCTCTTCCAAAAGGAAGGAGAAGAACTATCGGCTTTTATTCACCGCCTTCAATTACTCCTCGGAACTATGCTCTGCCGCAAACTGATCACAGCTTCCCAGATGGATGAATACCTACATAAGCAGTACCTAAGGGGCTTGAGCCCGAATCACTCCATAACTAACATGATTCGCGATAACCTCATGCAAGGGAAACCTCCCACCTTCACCGAGTTATTACAATAAGTGAAGATACAGGAAGCCCATGCTCTACTGCACACCCCTCCGAAAGCAAAGGTGGTCTCTACCCCGAAGAACAGGGGACATAGCGAGAAGAAAGACGACTCCACCCCTGTACACAAGGTACACAATTCAAAACCTTCTCGTGGGCCACCCCTGGCCTATAATGCTCGAGCCCCGCCCTGGAACCTCGCTTGGTATCGGTGTGGCACGAAGGGTCACCTGTCCCCAGGAATTGGAGTCCTTTGCCTAAGAAGTCGAACTTTTGTGTGATGGTATGTGGGGTCCATATGGCCGACACCCTGACTCTGCCGGAATAAACCGGGTCGCCACCTTCCAATGAATCTGGGGACACGAGCACAGAAGCCGAAAATTCTCCCAAGGATGAGAGTGGTGGCATAGGCCCCGTGGCCCTCATACGAGTGTTCGTGGACGGCATCTACTCCTCTGCATTATTGGACACCGGGTCCCAGGTGACCATTATTTACCGGAGTTTTTACGACCAGCATCTGCAGAAGCGGCCGTTGAAATCAGCAGAACATTGGTGGAATTGTGACCATCAGTCTAGAAATCATGCAGTTGAATACAGGGAAATCACACCCTATGGAAGTGCAGGCCTTGGTACTGTATGTCCTGAGCCCCAAATACCCGATCATCCTTGGAACCATTGCGGATATCGTGCGTGCAGTGATTCGGGCCTACTTACAAGAAACTCACGAAATAGTTTACATCTTCAACTCATGCAAGAGGAAGAGGGACATGCCACAACCGGGGATGACAGCTATGGACTCATTTTCAATGGATGGCCCGAGCTGACTGAAATACCACCAGGGGGAGTGCAGCGACTGGCCGCCTGGTGCTCTTATCTGTATCATGAGGAAACTGACCATCTCTTTTCCTTGGAAAGTACGCAGGAAGAAGAAGATACTCAGAGGGGCTACAAGATAAAACGTGAACTACTGGACTGGACATCCTCGGTGCCACGTCAGACCAATGTGTACAGTACATTCAGAACCTTTCCCCCTTTATCATGGCCATCGATGTAGGACAGAAGTTGGGCAATATATATCCCGTCAACCCTGAAGACAGCCTGTCTCACTCACACGCGGCCGCGGGCAGCGAACAACCTACAGACTTGAAGTTTGACTTTGGACAGTTGACACTACCGGCAGAAGGAAGGACCGGCTGGCCACCAAGTTGTAACGGCAACGGCCGTGTTCTCCACGAGCGAGATGGGTGTGGGGTGCAGTCGCAGTGCCCAGCATATCATCAGACTAAGCGACACCACGCCCTTCCGAGAGAGGTCTTGCCGCATCACCCTTAGGGATGTGGATGATGTACGGCATGTGATACACGAGATGGAGGAAGCAGGAATTGTGACTGAGTCACGAAGCCCCTACGCCTCGCCTATTGTCGTGGTGAGGAAAAAGAATGGTACCGTGAGGCTTTGTGTCGACTATCACACACTGAACAATCGTACCGTGCCGGATCAGTATACCCTTCCTTGTATAGAAGAGATCCTCAATGCCTTGAATGGGAGCCAGTGGTTCAGGGTGCTCAACTTAAGATGCGGGTATTATCAAGTACCCATGAGTAAGGAAGATCTGGAAAAGACTGTGTTCTTCTGCCCACTAGGCTTTTACCAGTTTACGCACATGCATCAAGGCATTTGTGGAGCTCCAGCCACCTTTCAACGCCTCATGGAAAAAATGATAGGTGGCATGAACCCTCGAGAGTGTCTGGTGTATCTCGATGACATTATTGTCTTCGGGAGAACCTTGGAGGAACATGAGGCTCGACTATTGAAGGTGCTGGACTGCCTAGAAAAAGGACTGAAGTTATCACTGGACAAGTGCCGGTTCTGCCACACCTCGATTACCTATGTGGGACATATAGTGTCAGCTGACGGGATTGCCACTGATCTGGCTAAGGTAGAGGCGATCGTGAATTGGCCTCGCCCCGAAAATGTTATGGAGTTGCACTCATTCTTGGGGTTCTGTGGGTATTACCGTTGGTTTGTGGAAGGGTATTCCCATCGGGCCAAGCCTCTCAATAGTCTCCTGAAAATATACCCTGAAGATACTGGGCAAAGAGCTACTTCAGCCCAGCAGGCCTTTGGAGTGAAGTGGACTCCAGAGTGTGAACAGGCCTTCCTGGAATTGAAGAGGAGCCTGACGGCCGCACCGGTCCTCGCCTATGCGGACCCAGAACAGCCCTATGTGTTGCACGTGGATGCTAGCCTCAATGACCTGGATGCAGTGCTGCATCAGAAACATCGGGAAGGGCTCAGACCCGTAGCCTATGTCAGCCGCAGTCTGACACCCAGTGAACAAAACTACCCGGTGCACAAGTTAGAGTTTCTGGCTCTCAAGTGGGCCATCGTGGATAAGCTCCATGATTACCTCTATGGAGTCGTTTTTGAAGTGCGGACCGACAATAACCCTCTTACTTACATTATGACCTCGGCCAAGCTGGATGCGACTGGACATCGGTAGCTGGCCGCTATGTCCAACTACCAATTTACCTTGAAGTACAAGCCCGGGCCCCTGAACATTGGAGCAGACACTCTGTCTAGATGACCTGGCCTAAGTATCATCCCGGATGATGATCAATGGGAAGAAATTCCGGGGCCGGGGCTGAGCTGCACGGCGGCCATAATTCACAATCAAGTGGCCTTCTCAGAACTCCGAGTAGCCGACTCTCTTGGCTGCCAGTCTAAAGCCATTCCCGCCGCCCCCTTTCCAGAGATACAGACCCCATTGTGGGGTGCCGGTATCTCCTACTGCACCGACACACTTTATTCGAGCAAATACCCAGTATGTACCTGGCAGATACCTGGAATGCGCCACTCCTCACCTCTGACAAGCCCCGTTGCGTTTGCCTTCCCAGCCTGGGTTCATGCCTGGCTGACGGGCGGCTGATCTGTTAAATGATAATGATTAGGAATTAATAGGCTGCAATGCTTCGCGTGTCTACCAGATGGCATAAATTCATGAATTGTAATGCAGTATATATATATATACTGTGCAGTATTGCAGCCAGCGGGAATAAAATGCTTCAATCCCTGCCTGAAAATACCTCAATGCACTCGGGCAGAAAACAGTCACAAACCTCAATACACCCGGGTATACCCAAATTCGTGGGACTAGCCGAGCTCGAATAAAGTGTGTCGCCAGTGTATGCATTTAAATGTCCCGCATCACGTGATCGTGGCAATCCAAAGCATAGGAGATACCAGTACCCCATAATGTGGCCTGTATCTCGGGAAGCAGAGGGTCCCCGGAGTTGAAACCTTTACTTTATGAGGCCCTAAGTCAGATGCGAAGACCAGGTTCTCATTTTAGAACGCAGGGTCGTGGCTGGGAACTGAAGCAGAAAAATGACCTGGAGAACTGCGTGTACATTCCGGTCAGGATAAGCTCATCCAAGCTTACCAAAATAAATTATAGTTTGTTTTTACTACCTTGTTCTGCCTAATGTATGATCCCGGTAATATATAAATGGTTTTAAAAGTACTTGGTCTCCCATGACAGAGGCACCCCAGGCGCCAGTTGATCAGCCTTTGCCAGATCGGCACTAATATTCCTCATCTGTCTGTATATAATTGGCAGTTCCCTAAAAGGCAAAAGGTATTGGGTCCCGTAGAGGCCCACAGTAATTGGATAAGAATATAATGATAATAATCAGCTACTATTAAGAAGCAGTTGTTTGAAAGGAAATTGGAGAAGATACTGAAAAAGAAGAATGTCTCTGCTTATAATAATTACTTCTAGATCACATTGTGATACTTTTTAGCAGAGCAACATTAAAGTACTGGTACTTCACAGATGAAATGATAGTGTACATAGCTTTCATATCCTCATTGTTATCTTCTTCAAATGAGTACACTTGAAGAATCAACCCATGAGATTTAAAAAGCTTTACTCTATGTAGCCATGTCCCCCTTGCCCCCCCTTACCTCCGGTGCAGGTGCGGGGAATGGGGAGGCTGTGACGGCTGAGGGACGAGCAGATGCCGCCAGTACGGCATGTGGCTGCGGGCGGCATGCATACAAGGAGAGGGAGCTTCGTTGCTCCATTGGCTCTGCAGCACACCAGGTTTGTGGGGACCATCATGCCAGTTAGGCATGCATGCGCAGAAGGGTCCTGGCGGCAATCAGGAGCTTGCATATGCGCAGAGGCTTCACAGTTGCGGTGGCCATTACATGCATGCTCTGCAGGAGAACTACAAGCCCCATAGTTCTTTGGGGCATAGGTCATGGGGTGCAGCTCAGCCAATAGGGCTGTTAGGATCCTCTGAGGAGAAGAGATACATTTCGCGTGCTTGGAGCCACGCTAGGGAGTTGGAGCCAGGACAGACAAGGGGAAGGTAGGGTATGTGTGTCAGTGGCACTCAGACTAAGCCAGAGTATCCCGTAGGTGCCAGATAGGCCCCAATCATCTGCAGCTTGTGGCTGCTTCAGGGAAGACCCTTATATAGGGATACTTCCCCATTTTAGTGTAGTGTCAGGGACCCAAGGAAGACGCCGTGTGGTGATCGTGGTCTGTGGTCTGGGAAAAGACCACAGCAGTGTTATCAAAGACTCTTAAAGGTGAGACCCTCCTACCGGAGTCCACCCAACGAGAGGTGGATGCCATCGTGGAGGGTCACGTTGCTGGATCAGACAGATCCTCGTTGTTAAGTCGGCCGCACCAATTACTGGAGAACTCGGCAGGTACCTGAACAAAGTGCACCAACAGTTCACGGAGTAGCACTACCCCTACACTTTTGGGTGGGCTGGACATTGGGAAAGGGACATCAGGGTATTGGTGCCTAGCACCTGATGTACTTTGGGACACTCACTGGTTGTACTGGGCTGGGTGTTCACTATACTGTGTGATGGTGTTACGTTATATGTGCTGTCAGTAAAGGTTATTATTATATACTGTGTGTGTTTAATATTGGTTCCTGTGAGGGACTCCTCCCACTACGCTGGGATCCCACGCAGGTAGATGCACTGCACCGAGATGATAATTTTACCACCCCAGGCTCCCCGTGGAGTTGGCGTGTGCCCTCTGTGAGCCAACAGGTAACGGCAGTACCGGTAGTCTCTTTATTTAGAGGGAAAGAGGGCTACATTTGTAGGCGCTTCAGAGATTCAGACCTGGGATGCCCGAACTTAGCTACTAAATTATGTCGCTCCCCCTATCATTACCATCCCGCCGGGAGGTTTATGAATGGGCATTGAAAAGGCCTGTTCTGTCTCAACAGGCGCTTGCTGTTGGACAAGTTCCCGCCGACACCTCCTATGACATATGCCTACTACTGGGTCAATACCCAGGCCTACGGAATGCAAAAATCCTAGGCCGCTGCACAGTCCCAGACAAAGTATGGTGCTCAGTTTTAGTAAGTGGTGGACACGACTCAGTGGAACAAGGAGGCCCACCCACCTCATGGCTCCGTGGAGCGCTAGATAGCGGCTCTCGCCGTTCAGATGACATACAAATGCTGGCTAAAGCCACGCAGCAGTTGGACGTCGACAAGAATGAGCCACCTCAATCACAGCCATAAGCTGAAAACCTTTTCAGGGGTCAAGTCCACTCCAGCAGGCAAAGAGGCCTTCGAAGCATGGAAGGACTACACCTTACAGGTTCTAGAGGAATAGTCCTGCCCTGACACGGTGAAAATACAGCGGATAATGAAGTGTCTATGACCTCCCGCATCTACAATGATGAAAATCCAGCTGGTTTTGTGAGACCTACACTCTCACAAAATCATCAAAGCCTCCAAAGTAAATGAGTACCGCCGAAAACAATTCCTTTGAGGGGTTATATGCACCCATCACATTGTCAGAATGATTCGATGCTCCTTACCACACGGTGAGCCCCCTATGCTGGAAGATCTACTGAGTGTGGTGAAAGGGCATGAAGCTTATATGCGTCTGCATGCCCCTAAGAAACCTAAAGAATCTCGTAAGGAAGAGACCAAGGAGGCTTAGGCCTTGAAGCCTAAAGAGGTGGAAAGTGCCAAAGACATCCCTCCTCTAGTGGTGCCGGCTTCAGCCCCCAAGGAAACAAGGAGCTTGGCTTCTAATCCTGCCCTCAAGACCCAGAATGATATCCGCTGCTACCATTGGGACTGACCTGGTCATATCTCTAGAAATTGCCCACTGTCCAACACACCCACCACTAGGGTCAAGTCCTATGTCGTACGGGTGCCACCCTTAAGTCTAAAAGCACCATGATCTCTGGCTACCATACCAGAGCTGCTGGAGAGCGAACCAGAAGCCAGCCCTGATGAAGCACCTCAACAGGACGCCTACAATAGGGTAGGACATGCCGTGATCTTGAGTCATCGTGGAAGGCATATATTCCTCAGCCTTGCAGGATACCGGTTTCCGGTGTACCATTATCTACCTGCCTTTCTACGACCAGCACCTCAAACATGTTACCTTGCAGTCGGCAGAGAGGATGAAGTTGTGGGGTCTCAGCCAAGACTACCCAATCGATGGTGTGGTGACCGTTCAGGTAGATATACTGCAATTGAACACTAACAAGACTCATCCCATGGACGTGGAGGCCCTGATATGTCCCAGACCTCGAGAACACCCGAGTTCTCCCATTATATTGGAGACTAATGCTGATGTAGTATGGGCCGTGATCCGGGCATATCTTCATGAGGCGGGTGAACTACCCCTCTGCAGATCCACCCGGCACTCAAAAACGACTGCTATAAAGTCGCAGTACAAGAGGAGTATGGTGAAATCTTCAATCATGTGAGAGGGTTGACCGAGATTCCACCAGGGGGAGTGGGGCACATGACAGCAGTGGTCAATTACCTAGGACGCGACGAAGCAGTTCAATACTCCTCTCTAGAGACCACACCCGTGGAAGATATCAAGAGAGGGTACAAGATGGTGCCAGAAATACGGGAGTGGAAATCCTCTATTCCAAAGAAAATTAAGGTGTCCATCCAAAACATCTCAATGCATCCGGTGCCATTTGAAGTCGGTCAGAGACTGGGTAGGATATACCCGGTCACCACCGTAGAATCTATAGTGCACGTAAATGCTGCTACCGCGTGAGATGAGCATGCTGGGCAACAGTTTGATTTCGGGGAATCAACCCTGTCAGAAGACTGGAAGAGACGACTAAGTGCCAGCTGGAGGAATACCAAGAGGTGTTCTCCACTAGTGAGATGGACGTGGGCTGCAGCAAGAATGCCCAGCACGCGATTCGTCTGAATGATACCATGCCATTTCGGGAGCAGTCCAGACGTATAGCCTCAGAGATGTGGAGGACGTGAGAAATGTCCTAAATGAGATGGAGAAAGCAGACAAATTGACCGAATCCTGAAGTAATTACGATTGTAGTGGTATGAAAGAAAAATGGGTCTGTTCGCCTGTGCGTGGACTATCGGACCCTGAAAAGACGTACCATACCTGATCAGTACACTCTGCCGCAGATAGAAGAGATCCTCAATGTGCTCATGGGAAGCCAGTGGTTCAGCGTGCTGGACCTGAGATCCGAGTACTACCAGGAACCCATGAGCTCTGAAGACCAGGAGAAGATGGCGTTTGTCTGCCCCTTTGAGTTCTATCTGTTTACCTGAATGCCCTAAGGCATTTGTGGTGCTCCAGCGACTTTCCGTCGGATGATGGAGAAAACCATTGATGAACCCTCATGAGTGCCTGGTCTATCTCGATGACATAATCCTGTTTGGAAGAACTCTCGAAGAGCACGAGGAACGTCTCCTGAAGGTGGTAATTAGACTGGGCAAAGAAGGCTTGAAGTTATCCCTGGGAAAATGGAAAAATGTGTGGTGCTCTGAAAAAAAGCCTCAAAATGTTTGCCAAAAATGGCAAAGTTCAATAAATGTTTATGATGTTTCTTGAAATGAAACCCCTCAGTAATCAATAAAGGATAATCAATCCATAGGACACAAAACAATCTAACATTGATCACTTCTCCATTATAATCTGACTAGTAGACTAGGACCCCCACGAGCAATGTAGTAAGGGGCCACACAATAAATAAAGTGTCCCAGCATAAGGTATCAGAATGGAGTGTTTTGCCAGTGATAAGATAACTCACATTTAGAGTAGGTGCTGTCCTTGAGGATGTTAGAAATTCTTCTTTTCCAATGGGGGGTGTGCTTCTGTTTTTTCTGTAGTTGAAATGGTACTTTAGTTAGTCACCTTGAGAAAGAGCTCATGCTCTAAACGTGTTGGTGGGGGTCTTTGTACCCCGTAATGTAGCTGTATTTTTTTGCTGGTTCTATTAAATCATTTTTTATGGGCACACGCTCTCCTTGATTTCATTTAATTTCGATTTTTTGTTCTCTTGAGAATTAGTGCCTGCTTTTTCCCTGCTATGTGTCCATCTGAAGTTATCCCTGGACAAGTGCCGGTTCTGCCGAACGTCCGTCACCTGCATGAGTCACATTGTGTCCGCAGACGGAGTGGCTACTGACCCTGCCAAGGTCGAAGCCGTGGTGAACTGGCCGAGACCAGACAACGTGTTGGAGTTGCGATCCTTCCTAGGGTTCTGCAGATGATACCACCACTTCGTAGAAGGATACTCCAGTAAAGCCAAGGTTCTCAATAGTCTTCTCAAAGTTTACCCAGAGGAACAGTCGGCAGAAGGCCATTTCCCATGAACACCCTTCGGTGACAAGTGGACATCTGCCTGTGAAAGGGCATTCACCGGACTTAAGAAATGCCTGACGGAAGCCCTGGTCCGGGCTTACGCTGATCCGGAGAAATCATACGTTCTGCATGTGGATGCCAGTTACAACGGGCTGGAAGCTGTGCTACACCAGAAGTATCCTGCTGGCCTTTGCCCAGTGGCGTATGCGAGCCGAAGCTTAACTCCCAGCGAGCAAAACTACCTGGTTTCCAAACTGCAGTTCCTCACCCTCAAGTGGACAGTAGTTGAAAAACTCCATGAGTACCTATATGGAGTCTCCTTCGAAGTAAGAACAGACAACAATCCATTGACATATATCCTAATGTCATCTAAACTGAATGCCACCGGCCACAGGTGGATAACGGCACTCTCAAATGATCAATTCACCTTGAAATACAAGCCAGGGCCTCTAAACATAGGAGCCGATGCTTTATCCAAGAGACCTGGACTTAGTACAATGCGGAACGACAGTCTGTGAGAAAAATTCCCTTGGCCTGGGATGCGGGCGATGTTCTCCACCACTGCAATCATAGAAGACAAAGTTGTGTTCTCACTGTTGAGAGTAACCGATTCCTTGGGACGCCGACCCCAGGCACTCCCCGCAGCCTACTGCCACCCAGATGGTCTGGAAATCCTTCCGAACACTCTTCTGAAGTGGAAGGAGATAGTACAGGTGCAGATACATGATCCAGTGGCTAACGCTATCCGCGAGACCGTACATCAAAATAATCCTTCCCCCACCGCACAATCCTCATGAGAGAGTGGTACAAATTCGAAATAGAGCGTGGCCTCCTCTATCGGGTTGTCCCCTACCACAATCATACTGAAAGACAACAGCTGGTTTTGCCCCAAAACATGCAGTACCATGTCTTACAATCCTTGCACGACGACCACTTACACCTGGGGGTGGAGAAGACTTTCGGGTTAGTATGGGACCGATTCTTCTGGCCCAAGATGCGGTAGTTCGTAGAACGGCATTGCCGGATATGCCTAAGGTGCATTCAAAGAAAGACACTGCCCACCCGTGCAGCCTCAATGGGCCATCTCAAAAGCTCTGGCCCATTGGACCTAGTCTGTATGTGCTTCTTGTGTATCGAACCAGACTCAAGAGGCATCGGCAATGTGCTGGTAGTGACAGATCACTACACCCGCTACTCTCAAGCATTCCCGACAAAGGACCAGAAAGCTCTCACAGTTGCCAAAGTACTGTGGGAGAAGTATTTCATACACTACTGTCTGCTGAATCAGATGCACTCCGACCAGGGACGCGACTTCGAGAGCAAGCTCATCAAGGAGCTTCTCACTCTACTAAATATTAAGAAATCTAAAACCATTCCATATCATCCAGAGGGAGATGCTCAACCCGAGAGGTCCAACCGCACATTGTTAGACATGCTAGGCACCTTAAATGGCTTTCAAAAGGGCAAATGGAGCAAGCACGTTGAAGCACTGGTGCACGTGTACAATTGCACTCGACATGAACCTACAGGGCTTCATGATGTTCAGGCGAGAGGCACAGCTGCCTGTAGACATCCGTCTCAGGGTATCAACTGATGGGGTACCCAATACGGCTCGCTACCACTTCAGGACAGCCTGCACCGTGCATACCTGTTGGCAGAAAAGGCCACAGCACAACTGAATGCGCAGAATAAATGAAGGTATAACCTCAAGGGCCGATATCGGGAGCTTCGTCCTGGAGACGCCATTATCCTATGTAATTTAGGGATCCTTGGCGAACACAAGCTGGCCGATCACTGGGGAGAGGGACCCTTTGAAGTAGAGTCCCAGATGCCAAGCCTCCCTGTCTACCGCTTACGTGACACGGATGGCAGGGTAAAGGTCTGGCACAGAAACCATTTGTTGCCCATTCCACAAGTGGGAGACAATGACTCTGAACCAGAGACTGTAGTACCAAACAGAGAGTCCGAAGAGTTTGCAGAGATTCCAGCTTCAGTAACCGAGACCACTCGAGATTCTTTGGAGGGAACCTCCACCAACTTCACTGGAGACTGGTGGTCACCTCTCAAAGGAGCACCAGGTAATTGGCCTGCTCCTCAAGTACCCTCACCAGTGGCTCAACAAGTCGCCTGATTGATCCCAGAAGTCCAAGTTATGTGCCAAGTAGAGACAATGTCCACTCAAGCAGAGACTTTGTTCATCTAAATTCACCCATTATGAGAGAGTCGGGGCCTCAAGCCCATAATCACCTCTCCAAAGGCGAAGCTACCATGACAGAGACACGAGGGAGTCAATGAGTGAGGCGCCCACCCACTAGAGTGGCTTACGATCAGTTAGGGGCACCCCACTATAAGTCTCAGCAGCCAGCTAAAGATAAGCTGTCCTCTGTTTATCAACACGTTTACCGAGTTGTATAACATTGTTTAAAGTTATGCATGTGTGTGTGTATGTGTGTGTGTGTGTGTGTGTATATATATATATATATATATATATATCAAACACACAAAAAAGTATGTTGCTCAACACTATATATAAGTAGTTAAATCAGACCCCAAATAACACTGACTGATTGGGTATAAAAAATATATTAACCCAAAGAGTCTGAAATAAAATAGTAAGGGTAACCTGTTTGTGCTGGGGGAAAGATACAAATATATAACACACACAGTAGAAAGAGACAAAGACAGTCCCCTAAAATAGCACTCTAAAATATACTACCAAAATAAACAAATAGAGTATAACAAAAAGACCCGAATGCTCTGTCAAGGCAGAAAATGAACAAGATTTTATTAAAGCAGCAAGACACACTAACTTAAAAACATAAACAAACTAATGGCAGCTGAAAATATAAAGGCAGTGACTCTCTGAAAGTAAATGCTGATAATTGAACCAAAAAAACTTAAATGCGTCTAAATAATAATAATATAATATAAATTGGCACAAAAGAAGTTTAAATGGGACAAAAAATGAAAAATAAATTAACCCTAATGCTATAAAAAATGAAATATAAAAATAAATGAAAGATATACTGGAATCATTTAATGATAACAACATGGGGCTTAAATTTACCCACACCATACATCCAGATACGGTGGTATTTCTAGATCTTGAGCTGTTCATTGATAGGTCGGACATGAGGATACATAGTAAAACACACTTTAAACCTGTCTCCACCAATGGGTGGAGATGGAGGGTTGGTCAGCGCACGGGATTTTGCTCAAACATAGAGATAAGAAGATATGGAACACAGAATTAGTGTTTTGGTAGCCAAACAGTACAATAGAGAGTAAAAAAGTTTTCCTTTAAAATAATGATATTATTAAAAATATTTTAAAAAGAGAAAATTTCTTAAATAAAATTCTTAAATAAAATTGTGTGGTTTATTGAGCTATTTGTGGGCAGATGCAAAATATGTGCTATATGTGGATGACTAGCAGGGCTTCTGTGTGTTTGTATAGCCTGTTGTTGGTCTGGGGTTAAAAGGGATAATGGGGCTGGTTAGCAGATTCTAGTGTGCAGTCTTTCCTTCACGGAATGCTGCTAGAAGCAATGAATGGCTTTCTTGCCCTCCTAGTGGAGGCAGTATGTGAGTTGCTTCTCTCCCGGGTGCCCAAATTGAAAGAAAAGGGCCGAACACGGTGAGTGAGCAAATAAGATTTATTGGGTACAAAAACAAAATAACACTCACGATACAGCTTTGAAAACAGCCCAGCATCAGCCCGATCGTCCGGTATTGTTCCTCTCACCAGTGGCTCCCGTGGTCGCGTCCGACGGCGGGACCGGAAGAGGAGGTCTTACCGGATGTCAGCAGGCTGGCTGGGTCCTTCAATCAATGGGCTCCGGCAGGGAACTACGCGTTTCGCAGTGATGCTTCGTCAGGTTCCACCAATGGGTACCTGCAATATGGTAGCAACCACTACAAAAAGTGGTTGAACAACATCCCCAGAAGCCAATTCTTTAGGATTCGCCGTAATTGTTCCCTCAACTCGGATTTCTGTGATTAAGGAGAGACCTTAATTAATAAGTTTCTCCAAAAGGGGTATGATGGAACGGTGGTGCAGAGGGCGTTTGATGACGCTCGAAGTATTGATAGGAGTGCTCTACTCAAGAGGTCAAGAACCAGATCTGATCATGCTGGCCTTGATCCAGCGGTGGACAGATTTAGCGGGAATCCTTTGCATTCTTTTCCTAAGTTCATTACTAAGTACAATAGACTGGCCTATCAGGTCAAACATATTATCAACATGCACTGGAACATTATTAAAAATGATCCTATTTTAGGTCCCAGGGTGCCAACACGAGCTCCTATTGTCTTTAAAAAAGCAAGATGCCTAAAGACCATCATTGCCCCAAGTAGACTTAAGCCAAACATTAAACCACCACCTCTAACATCTAAAAAGGGTAACTTTTCCTGTGGTAGAACTAGGTGTATCACTTGTGGGCATCTAAGTAAAATTAACACCTTTAAATCCTTTTCTAACGGCTCTGAACATGAAATCAAACATCATATTAATTGTCTTAGTACATACATTATATATCTTATTTCCTGTCATTGCGGCCTACAGTATGTGGGCCGCACGCCTAGGACGATTAGTACTAGATTTCTCGAGCATCGTAGAAATGTCAAACATGGCCTTCAGTCGCACTGTCTATCACGACATTTTGATACTATGCATAATAAGGATCCCTGCTCTCTGTCCATCTTTGGTATCGAGGCCATCTCACCTTCCCTTTCGGAGGGTGATAGGTTCAAAAAATTGTGTGTCAGGGAGACCTACTGGATATATGTACTTGGTACATTGGTTCCGGGGGGTCTCAATGACACAATAGATATCAGTACAGTAGTCTAGTTACATCATTTTGTCTACTGTGAGGTTTGGTGCTTAGCAGGGAGGTCTGGGTTGAACGATTTATTTTGTTCCCTCCGTGTGGGCACCATTACACCACAGTGGCTCAGTATTTTTACATTTATATACCAAATCATTTGTTCATTCTTAACTTGGCCTAATCTACATCATTTATATGGGTACCATTGACTTTGCTTGCGTGACCACCATTGGTCCAGTATCCTTCATTGTTCACACATTTTTTATTACATTTATATCTTTATTTTTATTTTTATTTTTATTTGCCACTTTTATGTTCTTTTTTTTTTTTCTTTTTTTTTTTTTTCTTTTTTATTTATATTTTCACTTTTATTCATACATTTTTTTTCTCATTCATACACCTCTTTTTCTTCCCCTGTCTCCTTTCCCTCTTTACATATATATTTTTTATATATATATATATATATTTTTTTTATATATATATATTTTTATATTATATTTATTACACATTTTCAGTTTTTTTGTTAGCTCCTTTGTTTTATTTTTTGCACCTGGGTCCCTCTGAGTCTCTATAATACCTATTTTATCTCCTTCTACATTTAGTGGTTATTCAGCTATCTCTTTATACTTAGGGTATTGTTTACCATGTACTGTATTGACATCTGTTTCTTGTATTATATGTATTATATCTATGTTACTATGCAAGTTATCTACCAATGACATTCTACTTAATCTTTTTGGTTAACCTTTTTGGTTAACTTGTGTGCTTAATTTTTGTTTTACAATTGTGATATATAATTAATGCACTAGTTGAAGCGCTTAATACTATATGCAATAATATATTTGGTCCTTAGGATTAAAATTGTGATTCTGTATCTATGTGTGCTTTGGCATATATGGGGGTTAATCCAACCCTATTACTCATCATGTGTATCTCATTACTAATCCTCTGTCTTCTATGCTCTGATTGGTCTTATGTACTATATAACTTTGTTTAATGCCTATGCTATTTCTCCTGATGAAGTCTCGTTCGAGACGAAACGCGTAGAGATTGCTGTGGAGCCTACTGTCCAGTTTGTTTATTTTATACTGACACTCATCTGCATATATTGCACTTTTGCTGCGTTGCTAGCATTTTGCTACCAGCCATTCAGACATTCAAGTTCCTGTTTACACTGTGAACTCTCTCCGGCTGAAACCTCGCTGACGTCATTGAGCTCACGCGAGATTTGATTCAGTGTATGCTCTGTGTAGCACTGGAGCAAGGGGAAGGCGGCGTCCCTCGTGGCTTTCGGTCCCTGCTGGGACATAGAGGGGCTATTGTGGCAAGACACACCGCGGACATCACACCGAAGTCCTCCTCTTTGGGTTTCTGCGTCTGAACGGGCTGAGTTGTACTCAAAAATGCATTTTATTCAGCTCTGTTTGTGAGTGTGTATTTTTATCGATTATTCCATAAATTTATTGTTATACAATTTTACGCTATGAGTGCGCCTGTTTTTTCTGTGTTTTTGTATATATATATATATATATATATATATATATATATATACACATACAGTATATATGCTCTGCATTTTTATTATATTAAACATGTTTGTGTTACATTGTTCCCAAGCGGGAACATTGGAGGCTTCATCAGGGGGAGGATGTAGCCATGGTTCCCATGGTTAATATGGTTTTGAAGCAAAAAGTGACACTGTGTGCTCATTTGCATGTCATTTCCCAGAATCCCTTGCTGCAGTGGAAGTGCTGTATGCTGGGTGATAATGGTGAAAGGCGGGGTTGCAGACCTGCCTAAGACATGCAAATGAACATACAGTTATATTTCCATTTGCTATATGCTTTCCTGTGGAGGGTTTTTGTCACTTTTTTACTCACCTTAACTTAACTATATATATATAAATATATTATCACCGAGCACACAGCACTTCCATTGCAGCAAGGGATTCTGGGAAACTTTCTAAAAGTATATAAGTAAACTCATAACAGCCATTGCTGCCTGCAGCCAATGCTCCTAAGCAGATATGCTTTTAAGTAGAAATGTTTCAAGTAGATTTGAAGTTTAAAAAGGAAGTTCAAAAAGAAGTGCAAAAGTGGACAACACCTACTGCTTCTGATTCCTGCTTTTGATCTACGTTGGAAAAGAGGATATCATCCCAGACTGCACATCTCAACACTTAACTATTGCTGTGATGCCGCATTTATTTTTTATATTTGCTGTAACCTCACTTATTTTCAAATTATGCACTTCCTTCCACCAGTCTCCTCATGTCTCTAACTCTATTCATATATCTCCATCTCTCCTTTCTTCCCCACTTCTCAGTTCACATGAACTCCTTTCTTACCTGCGCCCTCTGTCACCACACAGCTATATACCCTGCACTAAAACACACCCCTACAAATCCTCCTCACACATTCTCTTTCTATCCATGCTTCTCCTCCTTGCTTCTGGGGATATCTCTCCCAATCCTGGTCCCTGCCTTATTTCTACTTGCTCTCGTCCTCGCCTGCCAATTGCAACTTCTACTCCTTCTGGTGTTAACCCCTCCAACCTCATACCCATCCCCTGCCAACCCTCCCTCCTCTCTCCCTTTCTCCTGTGCCCTTTGGAATGCTCGCTCCCTCTCTAACAAGTTCCTCTCTGTGCATGACTTCTTTCTCTCTCACTCCCTGCTTCTCTTTGCTATAACTGAGACCTGGCTCACTCAGTCTGACTCTGCTCTGGAAGCTGCCCTCTCCTACGGTGGCCTTTCCTTCTCCCACACTCAGCGCCCTGATGGCAGGGGTGGAGGCGTGGGGCTCCTGCTCTCCTCTCTCTGCCATTACCGAACTCTTCCTATTCCTCCATCTCTTGCTTTTCCCTCCTTTGAGGTTCACACAGTCCAGATCTTCTCTCCTCTCCCTGTCCACGTGGCGGTCGTCTATCGCCCACCTACCTCTACTCATCCCCCTTTTGCCTTTCTCTCTCACTTTGAATCCTGGCTCTCTTTCTTCTCTCCTCAGACTCCCCTGTTCTTCTCCTTGGGGACTTCAATTGCCACATTGATGACCCCTCTCTCCCTTGGGCTTCCCTCTTTCTTTCTCTAACCTCTTCTTTTGGCCTTCAACAGTGGACTGCAGCCATAACCCACAAGGATAGCCACTACCTAGACCTGGTTTTCACTAAAAACGTCTCTCTTGGGGGCGTGGCCAGGAAGCCAAGCGAGCCAGCAGCAGAAAACTTAGCTCCCCAACCTACCCCCTGTTTAACCCAGGAAAAACATCCCTAAACTTGGGGAAAAACATAAACTAAAACCACCAATAGACTCAAGGTACAAAGGGAGAGAGAGGGGAGTAATTTACCCACGGTGGACCGGGAAAAAGAGTGTCCTGTGGCCGCCGGCTGGCTCCACTCCTTCACCTTCTAAGAATCCAAGATGGCCGCCGGGACCGCGCCAGAGGTAACTCCCGATCCCCGAACCCTCGGAGCAAGCAGAGATAAGGGAGATCCCCACATAGTGACGCAGCTCGGATACTCACATCCAGAGATGGAGCGGCAACTGCCCTGGCCGCCTGCCCCTCTCCCCTCGACAATAACGCACCCGCACCGAGCCGGAGTCACAAGATGGCGCCGGCCAGTGTGTGAGGAGCTGAGAGCCCTACAGCCACAGCAGAGCCAGCACAGGGGACCCCTACCGTGACACATCCTTCCCCCGACCACCTTACCTCTACTCTGCCGGGGAAGTAACAACAGCGCGGTCCCTGGCGTTGTGCTGAGAGCTGCCCACGGAGCCGCATTGAAGGGAGCGGTGGCCATCTTGGATCGACGATCCACGGAGGTGCCTGTATCTCTGCATCTCCCCCCGGTACACCAAACTGCTGGCACGGGGCTGCTGCAGAGAGGGGAGGACCTGCAAACATCCCCTTGATCAGCTGGCCTGACCCTCTGCGACAGGGTGCGGCGCAGGATCCACGAGTCTCCCCTTCATCCCCAAAGGAGCAGTCCCTCAGCAGTGGAAGGTGGGGAGGTACTGGACAGGAGAGGCTGTGATCTGTCTCCCCTCTGCCCCCCCCCCTTGTCCCCATAACTCCAGAAAACCCCAGACAACCAATCAATAAAATGACTTTATTTCAATAAAAATGTTAATTCGGGGGGCACTTCCGGTGACATCTCAGAGCATGGTCAGGTTGTAGGGCTCCCGAAAACCCTCGCTGCTAACCCGCTCATTTACGCACCCACCGCCACCAAAAAAATCTCCAAAACACCCCCAAAACATACAAGAACAGGGGACCATGCCTTCAAAAGGAAAAGCGACCCAGAATCAAGGGGTCACCAAGTACTTTACCCCCGCGCAGCACTTGCCAGAGCCGAGCTGCGATTCACAAGATGGCGCCGAGGAGGCCATGCAGGCCTCAAATGTGAATCTGGCGCCAGACACAGACAGCCGAGAACCGCCTGAATTCGGCCTAAATAAACAATACTTCAATGCCCTTTTCCTCCAAATGAGGAGAGGAGTCGAGGAAGACGTGAATGCTGCCTTGGAGAGCCTAAGGGCAGATATCAACGGCCTCACGAAGCGCACTGACAAGATAGAGCACAAGATCAGAGATGTAATAGGATTGCAAAAAGCACAGAGGAAGAGGTGATCAGTCTGGGACAGGTCATTGAAGAGTTAAAAGACTCCCTCGAAGACCAAGAAAACAGGGACCGCAGGCAGAACCTCGGGATAAGAAACATACCTGAAGAATTCACATCTGAGGTCCTCCAAACTTACCTGCACAAGCTGTTCCGGTCCCTGGTCCCAGACTTGACGGAGCACGATATACAAATGGACAGAGCTCACCGAGCGCTAGGCCCGAAATCCTCTGATCCAAACCGTCGCAGAGATGTGATTATTAAATTTCACATGTACTCCGCCAAAGAAAGAATCATGTCCGCGTGCAGAAAAGCAGGAGACCTCCATATAGAAAATAACAGAATCCAGATATACAGCGACCTGTCGAGGGTCACGGTGGCCAGGAGGAAGGAGATGAAGCCCCTCATTAACATTCTAAAGGACCATAACATCACCTACCGCTGGGGATTCCCCTTCAAATTGATCGTTTTGAGATATGGCCGCCATCATACCATCTCCAGACCAGAAGACTCCCCCTCTTTCCTCAAAGCGCTGGGGCTCACCCCACCACCAGACAGCAGAGGGCCCTCTAAGTCTACAGCGCGCCAGGAAGAAGCAGAAATGCCCAGAGCCTCCGAACGCATAGCGAATCAGAAGCTCCCCAACGCCTCAGTCCAGGATCAGCGCCTCCAGTCTCGCTCATTACCAACCTGGGGCTTCCCCCCACACCCAGCTTCCCTCCGCGGTTCGAGAGAAGAAGTGGAGCCGAACCACCCGAACACCAACCTGGGTCATCAACCGCCTCCCGGCCATCATTCCTCAGATCGGGAAAGAAGACCGTTGCACTCTGGACAAGGCGCCCGTCCACCCTCTCCGCACTGCTGAGACCAGAGACAGGACCTGACTGACAGATGTCAACTTGACCCGCAGAGCCCGTCAGCCCCCGTCTACTCCCCATCCCCGGCCAACACCCCCTTTCCCTCCCTCCTCCCCTTCAACCCCTCAACCTCCCCTTAATCCTTCCCTCTCTCCCGCTGTCCACCTAACCGCCACCCCCAAGTATTCACAGTGCTCCCGGTCTGAGGCGCCTCCTCGCAAGCCATGCTCCTGCAGCCACGGGAGCCAGGTCTCCGGTCTGGAGCTGCCAGTGGGAAACACCCATTTCACCACTCTACCAGCCACACCCCCTCGCAGATCCGGCAACCGAGAGAAACATACAGCAACCAGAGGGATCATGTATCCCTGGACTGCTCACCTTGAAAGCGGTAGCAGAAGTCATCACCACCCCCTACGTGGCCCACTAAGTGCCCCTTTCGGACTGCCTCCTGGGACGACGGGAAAATAAGGTTGTATATTTGCCTACAACCCCCCCCCCCCTCTACCTACCCTGCCACCCCCCTCCCTCCAGGGTTAAAGATATAATCCCCTCTCAGGTTTCCCACAACCTGCCTCTCCACCCCTCCCTCCCCCCCCTCCCCCCACCTGTTGAGTCAAGATTCCACTGCGCTAGCAGGCCTCAAAGCACAAGAACTGTATGGTTTGCTCTAACTTGCAGTGATTCTAAATGCTTCCCCATAAACATGTATGTATTTACCATCTTGGGAACAACTGTTGTATATGCACAATGTCTAGCAATATAGCTAAGCTCAATACCCACCTCTACCCCCCCCCCCCCTGCATCCCCCAAGACATATCTCTAGAAGAGTCACAAGTCTCAAAGTAAATAGCAAGCGTCACAACAAAAAAGTCTACAGCACCTATAAGGACAAACCCTTTATTCCTCCCCCCTCCCCCCTCCCGTGCCCTTCCTCCCCCCCTCTCCGTGCCCCCCTCCCTCCTCCCCTCCTCTGTGCCCCTCCTCCTCCCTCACTCCCCCCCCGCCTTCTGCCTCCGCTGCCGACCCAAGGCCTTCAGCCCCCTTCTCCTACCACCCTGCCCCCCGCCGTGCACCCCCCCGCCGCTCCTCCCTCCCCTCCAGCTCCCCTCTCTCTCGCTCTCTCACTCCCCTCTCTTCGCTCCTCACCTCCCCTCTCCAACACGCCCGCCCCCCACTTCCCACCCCCGACAAACGCCAGCCCTCCTCCCGCCCTACACCGCCCCCCCACTTCTGTATCCTCCTTCCTCGCTAGCCCCACCACCAGCCCTCCCCTTCGACCCTCCCCCACCTTCCTCATCCGCCTCTCTGCGCCCAGCGAGCCTGCCCCTTCCACCACCCTTGCCCCCATCAAACACCCCCCCACCCCCCCCTCGTCTATTCCCCCCTGGCAACGCTCACCCCTCGCTCCCGCCCCTGCCTCGCTGCGTCCCCCGGGGGCAGCCCCCACCCCACCCCCACCGCCACCACTCTTTTGTCTTCCCCCAGACATTTCCCGACCTCCGATTGCCATCCGTCTCCTCCCCCGTCTCCTCCCGTCCTCTCTCCCCTAGCTTCCTCCTCGCCCTCGCAGCCCCGCCCCCCCGCCCAGCGCCCCCTCTTTCCCCCCGCTCTCGCCGCCTCCTCCCCGGACGCCCCCCCTCCCCCCTCCTGGCCCAGGCCCCAGTCCTCTCCTCTCTCCTCATCCTCTCTCCCGACCCGCGGCACAAACCCTTTCCGTCTCCTTCTGGACCTCCCTCGCGCCCCCCCCACTCCCAGCTTATCTTAAAAGCACGAACGCCCTCAAATAAAATAAATTTTGGTTCTATTTATACGTAGTTTCAGAGTTGTCCTAAGGTTCCCCATAACTGTGAATGTACAGCAACAATTAATCTTCACTGTAGCATCCACAATTATCTCAGATCTCAGAGAACCTAATAAAGTCCAACCACATGCCTCCTCCTCTCCCCCCCGTCCCAACCACCTGCCACCTTCACCAAGTCCCCCCCTTTCCCTTTTTCCCCACCCCTTCGCCTTTCACCCCTCCTCTCGCAATCGCTGCCCTTGCCCTTCTTGCCCCCGAGTCCCTTCCACCCCGCAACCAACTATACCTTTCCACAGGTCCTAACCTGCTCCTACTCAAGTGCTTCTCACCATCACTCCCCCACCTCCCCATCCCCTCCACCCGAACACACTCTCTCCATCACCCCTCAAATCCCCCCTGCGACGCCCCCCTCCCTCACCCCCTCTCCCACACCTTCCCCGCACCCTCCCTCCCCTTCCCCGCCTCCCTCTCCTCCCTCCCTCTATACCAGCCGGTCCATGGGCCATACCACGTCATCCGGCTCCACAAACGATATATATTTTTAAGACAATTGTAATGTCCCTCCATCCACCTGTCAAGTATTTTTCTGTAGATCTGGTTTTTGTTAAATTTACTGTGCTTACAGAGCCCTTGCTTGACCCTCTGACCTTCCCATTCCATGTTCATGTGTCCCGGAGTCTCGTCCCGCCTGGTTGTTCAAAACCCCTGACCTTCCTAGTTTCAATCAGTAGGATTCTTTCAGTGTGTCGTTGAAGGCCCGTTACGTGCCCCACCTTTCGCTCTTGTCCGCCCCCATGTTCCGCACCCCCCCCCTACCCTATAAACCCAGACAGATTTTTCCGACACCACATTTTTGGCTCTGCTCGCCATTTCCCTACCAAGACCCCCAGAACTAGGTGCCATGCCTATTCAGTCCTCCCTCCCCCACTATCCCCTTCACCGCACCACCCTCAGGGGCCCCCCATGGTCCACCCCGCTCTTAGTGCGTGGGAATCCAACGAGCCTGGATCTTATAGCTCCGAGAAAGCCTTCTAGAATTGACTCCAAATGGTCTGCTATAAAATATATCATCGCAATCACATTAAAGAAAAACGTTCTCAACTCATCCAAAAAGAAAACTGCACTTACGAGTTTAAAAAAACAAAAGGAGACATCATCTTTCTCCACAGAACCACAAACACACTATAACTCTCCCTGTGCCACCAAACAACTTTCAAAACCACCGGTCCCCCCAAAGATATTTTTTGCGTCTTCCCCAGCCAACAAAAAAGAGAGGGTGGTCTAGTTCTAATAAGGAATAATGTCCCTTCGTCCTCACCGAAAAACTCATATAACGATCCAGAGGTCAATTTCTAATAACCTATCAAGGCACCCTATGCGTGGCTCCCCCCTAAACACTGGCCAACATCTACCCCCTAATGTAAAGTTAACAACCTTGTTTACTCTCGAAAATACTTGACTCACTGGAGCAACAGGCCCTCTCTTCCCTAATTACTGCGGAGGGGACTTTTACAAGGTGGCCTCCTCAGAACCACCCCAGATAGTCTATCACTAGTGAACGTAAGAAGAAGTGGATATACCTTCTTCTACTCCTCCCCCATAAGTCCTACTACTTCGAGGATCGACTATTTTCTAGGGACACCAGCAACATCCTCAGGCATTCCTCCCACTCAATATAGAGCCCAATCACCATCCTGGTCTTCCTGAGCTGACCACGGCCCCCATTGATCACTCTCTGCTATGCACCTTTGTAAAGTATAACCCATAGCAGTGGAAGCTAACACGACCAATACCCTGCTCACTAGCCCAAACAGAGACTGTTAGTCAGAGAAAAACTCTCTAATAAACCTCTTATTTTTTCAAATTAATAAGGGGGTGCAGTCTCCTCGTCACCCAGCATAGCTGTTGGGAGGCCTCATAAGGCCTCAATCCATAGAAAGGGCAACCTAATCTCAGTCGCGTCCACATAAAGACAAAACAAAACTCAAAGCTTCAAAAAGAAAACCTAAAAGATAAGATAGCGGCAACTCAACTTGACACACAAGCATAAGCACAAACATCCCCAAAAAAAATATTTCCAAACAACTAACACCTAAACAACTCGAGCCCCCGGTACATATGACACATTATGTGTGACATTGTAAGGACGTCGCGTTCTCCTACCCCCAGCGCGCCCGCGCCAGCACTCAACCTCATTCGTTTGGCCACATGAGTGAGTGATTTAAAAAACCAGAGGAAGGGAGTTTTTTTTTCCCCTATTTTAAGAGATTTTATTTCCCTCTGCCTTCAAATCTAGATAACCACACCCTTTCTTACAGTTTAAGAATGTGCAGCTGCATCATTCCAGGAAGAATAAGAGGACATTTTTTATTAATTTAGATTACAGGATCAAAACATTGTGTTTATTATTATTAGCAAGTGAGAAATAGTGTTTTTTGTATTTTTTTTGTTAAAGTTGGTTGGCTGTGGTTTGTCATGGAAAATTTTAGCCTGCAAAGGCTGTGAGAGAAGAGAGGTGTGTGAGAGAACGAGAAGATCCATTTTTAAACTCTAAGTTGACTTAAGACAGTAGGGTCAAAGGTTTTTTTTTCTGTTCTGAGAAGATTGTATAGAGGTAGTTATGTTATGATGGATAATGTTATGATATGGCATTTTATAGATAAAATGTTTTTAGTATAGTTTAGGATTAATATGTAGTATTATAATGTAATATTACACAAGAGGAAAGAGGCTGGCGCGGGGGAAAAGGGTGCTGGGATGGTGGAAGAGTGATAGAGGTGATTAAAAAAAGGATTACAAAGTGTGTGTCAACAGGGATAAAGAATAAAATGTTATGGGTATAAGGAGAAAAATAAGTAATACTGAGTGAGTATGTTATTTGTTGACTGTCGAAGTGTATGTACTCAATGCTTCGTAAAGAATGCCGAGTAGAGAGTAGTACATAGATTAGTGTGGAGTCCAATACGAAATTATTTTTCTACTGTCGTAAAGCTTAATTCAATATGTGATGTTATTTTATAATTTTACTATTTTCCCTCCAAAGTTCCCATTTTGAAATCTTTCATCAATAATTTTTTCATTTTTTAAAGAATATCATTTTGAGAAATCGCAGAGTTTATTCTGGTATATTGAGGTTCCGGCGGAGAGTGACACAGCAGGATAAGTTGAGGGGTAAATTATATGTTTTTCCAGCATGAGGTTTTATTAAAAGCCAAAATTTTTATATTCTAAAGTTTGCGGATTTTTAAATCTAAAGGTTTTTTTTTTCTATTGTCTATGCTCTAATAACGAACTACTACAGGTTTTCTATTTTTAGTTTTACCTTTCGTATAGCATAGCAATTGTTAAAAATAGATGACATATAAATTTTAAAGACCCTATTTCCCAGAATTTTTTTGTGTGTTATGAAGCCGATTAGCAAAATTATTGCAAGGAGGGCTAGTATAATAATATATGTTTGGACAGTTTGGACAGGAATACTCAATAGATCTCCCGGTCTGGCCTATTGTTTTTAATGTTATATATGTTCCACATAGTTAAATGGGTTATAGTGAACAAGAAGAAGGGAGATATATGGGAGAAAGATAAAGTAGGTAAAGCTATCAAAGTATGTGTAGACAAATTATTTTTGACCATGAGGTCCTTGTTGGTAATTACAGACCAATTGTATTGCGTTACCCAGAAGTTTGTATTTTTTTTTAATGTATTGGTTATGATAGGTATTTTAAGGATGAGTTAAGATCTATCTCTGCTTATATGCGAGGCCAAAGGACAAGTTGGTAAGAAAATGTTACAGGACAGTTTTCTTAGGTAAGATAAGAGGTATAGATAAGATATTATCTACTCAGATATAAAGGATGTCCCTATAAGAAATTTAAGGGAAGTATCAGTAGTTCAAAGGAATTATTTATTAAAGACTATTTATTGTTAGGAAACAATTGGATAGGATTGGTAATGCAAACTAATAAACATTTTTGCAGTCTCTCTATAAGAGGTAAGTTATAGGTCAAAGATGTACAGTTTTCGATACAAGAATATGAAGTTATCTACTCGAGCTTGGAGATTGGATGATGATGGTTACATTTTTAAAAGAAAACACGCATTACAAACCAGAGGGAAGGGCCCACACGTACCGAGTATGTTTACACCAGCGGCAAATGTCACCTCCTTGTGAACTCATTGTAAAGTGATCTCTCCTCTATCAAAGAACCAAAAGGAAATTTAAAGTTTTTAAAAGAAACTAAAAGACATTATCCAGTTTTTTTTTTATGGTTGAAGAATCAAAAGAATAAGAACTTTACATTGTAACATTCATTTATAGCTGAATATGTAGCTAACCTTATATTTTTATGTTTTATATTTTAGATACTAACATATAGTTTAGGATTCTGACTGGAAACTACTAAAGAGATCAGTGGATCGTGGTATGTTAGGTTATATTAGGGTATTTTGTATTTTTATTTATTTATAAAACTGTTTATCAGGAAGTAATACATGGAGATACCTCTCGTTTTAAGTATGTCCTGGGCACAGAGTTATAAAAAAACATGGTTATATAAAAGAAATTATTATTTAGTAATTGTATCATTAATTTATTGGGAAATAAATGTAAGGGGGTTATTTATATTATTAAGATGAAAGGGTTCCATATTCTATTATATTATGAGGGGGCCGGGGGCTATGCACTAACGTGATTAAGCCTCTTTTAAGAGCGCAAAGTTGCTTCTTAGAACGTGATTTGTGCTCAGCGCAATTAACAACAGCAGTGATAACAGGCACTTTGTGCTCTAAAACTGGCTTTTTCAAGAAATGTTTCTAAGTGCCACAAAGCTCGTACGATTCAGCTAAATGCGTGATTTATGCAAGTCTGCAGATTCTTCAAAGCTACGATAAGTGATTCGTGCTTTAAAAAAATGACGGCTGAAAGAAAACATGCAGCTTAAGGCAGGCCGCTAAAGGAGAGGACTTAGAAAAATGTTTTGCTTACCGGTTTGCAGGCCACAACACAATACAACAGGCCGGTGGGTTGTCCCGGTTACCAATGGATTCACCAGGGGATTCCGCTGGGGTACCGAGGTTCCCCCCGCGGGAGTCCGGGGGTCCCACGGGCATTCCCAGGGTCTTCACGGGTCACCGCGGGTGTCCAGGGGTGTCCGTGGGCCTGCGTCACAAATGGTGTGCCCCAATAAAATAAAAGATTTTTAAATAAATACACCCCCCCCCTTGCCTCCTAACACATACAATACAGTAATGGGCAAAAAGTACATTATCCACATATGGTAATAATGCATTTGCCCTTAAAATACATGAATCACAGAAATACAGTAAACCACATATTGACACTTACATTTTCATGACACCCCGATGAAGGGCAATCTTCCTCCTCATCCTGCCCCAGTCCCCCTCCGGTGACTACAAAAACATACAAAAGAATTTGCCAAAAGCCAATGTAATGTCCCCCCTAACCTAATCACCGTATAGGGAGAATAACCCGACAGTAATTAAGAGGGTTAACCCACCCGCCCGTACCAACACTTCACCCATTCATTGTTACAGTGGGTCTATTATCTATATATATAATATATATATATATATATATATATATATATATATATATATACACACCAACACACACACACACAACACACACACAAAGCAACCAATATACAAATAAGATGCGGTTATAGGATTACACAAATGCATAAGAAAAAAACATTACATTTCAAAATGCCAAACAGCTTATTGCCCTCAGAAAATTAAACCAGGCACATAGAAAACTACATTATTCTCATCCCAACACACCAGCACTACACAAATAATATACTGTATCCAAAAATTGTCAAAAAAAAATTGCATTTTAGTGGTACAGAGGCAATTAATTGGGCACATGAAAACTATGCAAAATCAATGTTCAAATAAAATAAACTATGAACAATAACCGAACAAATGCCATGCCACAATCAAATACAAACGAAGCAAGTAAAAGAAATAAATGGTAAGACATCAAGCAATGAGTCAATTGAAAAAAATCAATTACAATACAATACAAATCAATTATACATTCACTATGCAATTCCTAAATCCAAAACCATTGAGAGGAGAAACACGTCTATTTCAAAGTAACCACCATCACACCAAAATCTAAATACCAAAAATAAAGCCATTATTAAAATGCAAAGCACCGAAATAAAAACGATTGCAAAAAATATGAAAAATACATGTAAATATAAAAACATTACACACACCAATGCTAACCAAAGCTGCAAAAACATGTTAAAAAACATCAAAAGAACATAAATAAACATTTCGCAATACATATTCTATTATCCCTGATGTTACCCCAAATATAGCTAAACACTTACAACAGGGGCAATAAATGAGCCTAAAAAACATGAAATAATCAAAAAATGACAATACAATACAAACATCAGTGTATTATATGTATATTCATAGGGACAACATAAATTCAGGTGGCATCAAATGGGACATAAAAAAATCCCACATGAATAACAATAAAAAAAAACTGTAAAATGAAAAAAATATTAGGGGGCGATGCACTAAGCTGTGAAAGTCATGTTAAGAACGCAAAGTGCTCTTAGAACGTGATGTTCCGCCGAAACACGATTCACGAAACCACGGAAACAGGCACTTGCATCTTAAACTGGCTTTTCAGGAAATTTTCAAAGTCCAACTGTGCTCGTACAGATAACCTGTTTGCGATTCAATTCTGCATTCTCTGGGATTACTAAGCTACGCAAAACTTAGCAACGCGAAAGTTGCATTCAAGAAGCTCGCCAGCTAAAGGCAGGTGATAAAAAAGCTAGACTTGTTACATTTTGCGTGCGCAACACCCATACAACAGGCCGGCGGGTGTCCCGGCTGATCATATGGGGTCCCTGAGGGAGGTTTGGGGGTCCCCGGAGTGCCCCTGCTGACATGGGGGGTACGGGGTCCCTGGCTCACAAAGCTGGGGTCCCCGCCGGGAGTGCGGGGTCCCCACGGCCGTCCCGAGGTCGCCGCGGGAGTCTCGGGTCACGCGGGCCTGCGGTACCATGTGTGCCTCCAAAAAAATAAACAATATTTTTAACTAATACACCCCCCTCCCCCCGCCCCCTAACAATACAATACAGTAATGGGAACAAAAATTAATATTATCCACATATGGATTAATAATGAATTTGCCATTTCAAATACATATAACATTACAATAACTACAGTATAATTACATATTACACTTAACTTTTCCAGGTCTCTTTCATCCTCATCTTCTCCTGGCCCATATCCCTCTGGGGATGACTGCAAAAACTACAAAACATCAAAAGACCAATGTAATAGCCCCTAACCCCTTAATCACCTTAGCGGTCATTAACCGCTATAGTCTTAAGGGGTTGTTAAACCCAACCTGCACCCATTCATTTGTACAGTGGGATATATATACATAGACTTATATATTATATATATATTATAATATATATAACACCAATATACAAATAAATGGTAAGGGGATTACATGAGCATGTATAAATAAAATAAAACATGATGAAATCAGAATCTCAAAACAGCACCTTGTAATAAAATTAAAATCAGGAGCACATTTCATCTTACATTCAAAAAACCAGCAGTTTTAAAAATAAATGTAGCTCCTCTCCCAACACACCAGCACCTAGAAAAATACTTCAAAATCGCAAACAATGCATTGACTGTGTACAATGATGCCAATTACTGTACTCATGTACGTAAAACACAATGCAAAATCAATCAAATAAAAATACACTAGAACAAGGTCCTTGTGAAAGGGGTAGGGTAAATAAAAGCCACTAGAATATGCCGGGCATATATGTTAGTATGCAGTGCAGCAGTGGTGAGGTAACTTCAGCTGGGAAGCTCATGGCACTTAGTTGAATTCCCAGCTGCCTAATTTCAAGGTATGTTAAAAAACCCAGGATGTGCAAACATGCAGTTGGGATGGTCAGGAGAAGGAGTGAGTTACTGCAAAGAGATTTACTGATATAAGGCTGTTTGCAAAGTACGTTTTTTGATGAACTGCTGTGTCCTGCAGCTGAAAGAAAACCTGTGTTGTTTGCATGACTAAAGAGAACCTGCTTTGTTTGCATGCCGAAGATAACTATTTTTGTTTTTTTGCTGAAGAAAAGCTTTTTTTTATGTGTTGTGTAGTTTTAAGGCTGAATAGATAAGCCTTGTCAAGAGACCCAGCGTGTCAGTGCATGTACGCGGCAATCAGTCTCTAACCACCAATGCCATCACAAAAATCAATAGAAAGTAAGCAACAAAATAAATTTACCACCAATAATCAATTCCTAAACCAATTACAATCCAAGTCCAAATGAATTATACAAATCCCTATTCAATTCCTAAGCCCAAAACCATTGCCAAAATAATTCTTAATTCAAAGTAACCACTATCATTAAAATATAACTACCAGGAAAATAAACCAATTAAAAATTACATTGTAACTAAATAAAAAAGGATATTAACACACATCAATGTATAAATAAAGAGCTAAATACATTTGAACTACCATTGAAAGGAACATAACATTAGCAAAAACAATCATTTATTATCCCGTATATCTAACCATCAGATTATACAAAACATACAGGGGGCACTAAAGAGCATACAAAAACAATCATTTACATCCACAAATAACATACAATACAACCCATTCAGTGTCCCGAAGTATATGTATATCCATAGGGACATAGATTTCAATCAGGGGCATTAAATGGGAAAAAGCAAAAAAAACACATGAATAAAAAATCAAAATACCTGTAAAAGTTAAAATAATAACTTTTCTTTTGTTTACTTCCATATTAGATGCCCATCAACGGAAATCCAGGGAAACCGGAGCTCTCGACCAATCCAAAGGTAAACATTAAAATAATGAAACCCTTAACAATAGCCACGTGTGTATTACTGTTCGTCTTTTTTGTAATCCATTTCGTCACGGGGTCTTAATCTGTATTCTCTATCTTCTTCTTCTTCCGATCTCTGGGTTGTTCTTCGGCCACGCCCTGGTCTTTGTTCTTCTTTTAGGGGTCCGTCCTCTTCGGCGTCGCCTTCAAAATGTGACGACATAATTTTTATAGGACTTCTGACGTAAACATTTTCGTGATGTTTGACGACTGGTTCCCACGGCACTGATTGGGCCGTGAAAAATTGAAAAACCATTGGTATTGGCGGAAAAAATATTTGATGACGTCATTTAAAGGCAATGACGGCCAGCCAATCAGAATGGCGGTGCTCAATTGGCCTTTAGATGACGGGCATGAAAGAAAAATGCCGCCCTCACATGGACGGTAAAGCCAATCAGAGCTGGAACTACATCCCCCATATACCTTTTTTTTGGTTTACTTACCATTAGAGGCCCACTCAGCGAAAATCCCCCCAGGGTGACACCGGAACCACTCGAACAATCCACAGGTAACCATAAAAAAAAAAAAAAACCCTACATCCAACTGTGTCTTCTTTCTTCTATTTTGTAATCCTTTCCGTCATTTGGGGTCTCTTAAGCTTTTCCCGGTCTTCTTCAATTCTTCTCGTCTCTTCCATCTCTTACGCCACGGGCCCTGTTCTATTCTTAGGAGGGGAGGTCTGCCCGCCTCGGCTTTGGGTGCACAATGAGACGACACATTAGGTTTTATATGCCTATGACGTCACCTTTTGTTCATCGGGTTCCAACGGCCCTGATTTGTTCAATGTACAGGTTTTTTTGATTTGTTATTCGTGTGGTTTTTTTTAATGATTTTGCATAGTGTTACATGATGCACAGATTAATCATCATGTTACACATTAAAATGAATGTTTGATAGACATTTGAATATATGTGTGTTGTAGGTTGGGGGTATGCGTTTGTTGGAGATGAGATATAATTTATTTAGCAATGTGCTGCAGGACATTTTAAGATGCAATGTGCTGCTGTTTAGTTTAATTTATTATGATATAACAAAAAGAAATATAATGCTCGCTGTATAAATAATGTGAATGTAATCGATTGTGCCTGACACGTTAGAATGACGGTGGGTTGCAATATGAGCCAAAAGACAATTAACAACAGTTGGGAGGTGAAGGCATATTTATTGCCGACGGCCTAACAACTAGAGGATCATTAAGGAGGGCACTCCTTGGCAATTAAAACTTAAAATTTATTAACAAAATACATAAAGAGGTTCTAACATATAGTGAAATAATTTTCTATATTAAATGTACTTATGCGGAAGGATGGAGAGGTGGTGTAGATGGCCACGGTGTTATATAGAATATGCTATGCCTAAATACAATTGGCATAGCAAAATGACACCAATTGGCCTTAATTGGAATGAGGTTACCTGATGTACCAAGCTCAAAACCACCTTACCCTCTAAAGTGTATTGTGCGTCATTGTAGGTGCAGCCCTACCGATAAAACCACCTGTATTGACATAAATAGCCCAAACAGTGTACTGCTAGTAGCGCTATGTTAAGCTAATAGATGTAATTAATCACTGTTATGCGCAAATCAATAAAAAGGTTGGTTGGTATGGGTTAACCTGGCCCAAATGACATACAACAAACACTAAACACAGATGAATAACTCAGGAGGTAGTAATTATAAAAGCACAGAATTTAAGCTGATAATAAACACTCTGCTTAAGTGACTAAAGCAGAGTTAAATAGAATACTGTGGTCTATGGACATGCTGTCCCAAATATAATCAGCACCGTGGATACATGATCCCTGGCAAGATAGCTGCACACAGAGTACACTTGTTTTAAATCACAATCAATCATAGGTGACTAAGTGGATCTGTATATCAGATACTAACAGGCTGACGAACGAAACTATGATAAAAGGCAGTAAAAATGCTTTACTATGTGCCCTGCAACTAAGTTAAATAACAGCACAGAAACAGTACTGACACAATGAGTCACAGTGCAGAGAGACAGGCTGAAACCGAACCCACAGAGTGGAGAGAGGCTGCTAAAGCTGGATACGACGACCGTTAAAATTGAGCAAAGAGGGACGACAAGGATACAAAGTAACGATTACTACCGTCTCTCACAGTTCCCTCACGCGGCGTCACCAACCGCCAAAAAACGCCCTACGCGTTTCCCTCCGGGACGGAGATTCTCAGGGGCGGTGATAACCAGCTGATTCGGAAAGCCTGTTTTATATAGCGTCACAGGTTGCCATAGCAACCATGGGGCCAAGAATGCTCACGCACCGCTTCTAACTATCAGAGGGGTATGGCATGTTAAACAGCTGATATTAAGAAGTACACATAAATTGAAAAAAAATAAAATGGAGTAGTGAATGAAGGTTACAAAGTCACCAGCTTAAGGATTGATGCTCATGCATGTATGCCTTGCCAAAAAGCTGGCATAATAATGCCAAACTGCAAATGCTGGTAGTTAATCTGTGAAGGGGCAATTTACAATCTTAACAGGTTAAGGGATGTTCACACGACTAGATGATATGACACATAAAACTGTAATTTATTCCATAATAAAAGGTGTTGTTGCTTGCTTGCAGTAAATAGAGGGGTCAGATAATAAATAACCAACATGAAGATGGTTATATGAGACATGATGGGTAATAAGACACACTAAACCACCTCTAATGCAATAAATGGGGATATGTGAAACCCTCATTTAACCCATGGGATTTAATGTTCTTAATGTATATCCACTCTGACTCGCGTTTTAATAATCTGTATTTATATCCCCACCTCGGATGTTATTTTAATATGATTCAATGCCTTAAAAAGATAGGCATGTTAATGTCTACCTGATGGACATTATTAAACATGGGGGGGCTTTGCATCTCACCCCAGCCTAGGCTAAAAGCTTGTTGTTTAAAGCTGCATGCATGGTTAAGGGTTTTTTTGCTGTGTATATGAGATGGGACAAAAGGGGCACTGTGTGCTCATTTGCATGTCATTTCCCAAGAATCTCTTGGTGCAGTGGATTGCTGGTGCTGGGTGAAATGGTTTAAAGGACGGGTTCTGCAGGACCTGCAAGACATGCCAAATGAAACATACAGTATATATTTCCATTGATTATATATATATATCAATTTTATATATACACACACACACACAGAAACAAGTAGTAGCGCTAGTGAGTGAATGATAGTGTTAAAATGGCCAAATTCATTCTATATAGGTGTGTGTTAAAAACAGGATTAAATAAATGTAGCAAGTGAATAATATGAAATATTATATATATATATATATATATATAATAATATATAATATATATATAATACAGTGTTCGACAATTCAGTCAAACACAGGCCCGGAGCGACTGATTTTGATTTGACCCATGGCGACTGCCTTCATGGCCGCCCAGCAGCACACAGCGGTGCTAACGATGAAAAAAAAAAAACAAGTCCTTACCTGTTTGTGTTACTTGGCGCGCTCCCAGGATTGTTGTGGGCGGCGAGCCAGGCTTTATACGAGCCCGCGCATAACGCTAGGACATGCAACTTGCTGGAAGGAAGTACTCCTGTTGCTGCCCCAATGCCTACCCCACTCCCTTGCTGCCTCACCCCCATGCCTATCACACTCCCTCTGCATGACCTCCCCATTCCTATCGCATACCTGTGCTGCCCCCCATGCATTTTATTATAGAACTCCCTCTGCTGCCTCCCGAGATGGTTGGTCGTTAGTCCCCGTCCCCCCCAACTGCCTGGGAAGGGACAGGTGAGGTGGTTTTTAGCGATGATGTTGTCCGACGGGTCACCATGGCTGGCTGGCCTAGTGTTTCTTCCATCCCTGTCCGTCCTCCGCTGCCCGCGCGGACGGGAGGTGAATGGTGAGAAAGAGGGGGGTGTTGTATGGGAAACCCGGTACAAATGGATGGATTGCTGTTGTTCTAAGTCCCCGCCCCGCTGCACAAGTAGATGGGACGGTGGGTGGTAGGGGGGGGTGTTCATGTCCCACCCGGTCCCGGCGGATACCTTTGCTGCTTCCCACGCGGGACCGGAGATTGGCGGAGCGTGTGCGTCCACTCCGGAATCCCTGCGTGATTTGCTCGCCCTCCTTTTAACTAGAAAGATAGTCCTGCGCGACCGGTTCGGAATGTCATTTTGTGTGTGCTGTGGGGGCCCCACCCCCATGTGGTGTAATGTAGAGAGATACAGGTGTGTTGTGTGTGTGGTGTGTGTGAGAGTGTGAATGGGAGAGAGAGAGTCGTGTGGTGGGTGTTTGTGCAGGACACCAGAGGTACCCCCCATATCAGTCACCCCCCAAACCAATGCACCCACCCCCACACCCCAGTCACCCCCAACCAGTCACAATGTCACCACCACCCAGTCACTTCCACCCACACCCAATCACCCACCCAGTACCTATTCACACCACCCCCTACCCAGTCACTACACCCAGTAACCCCACACCTTCACCTAGTCACCCCCACCCACACCCGGTTCAACCCACCCAGTCAACCCCCACCCCATGTATCACTGTCAACCCCTCTGTCTTCTTTCTCACCCCCTGTCTCTCTCTGTCACCCCCTGTCTCTATCTGTCACCCAAGCGAGCCTGAGACGCAGCCGGAAAAAAAAAACTGGGGTTCGCGGAAGAACATCAAGCCCGGGAAAAGAAACTGGGAGTTAGAAGAACCAAAGGGAAGAAAGGCAGAAAAAAACAGAAGAGAAGAATGGAGAAAACAAAAAGGAGAAAAAAAAAATGGCAGAAAAAAAAAGCGATGGAGAAAATAACAAAAAAAGGAGAAAAAAAGCCGGAAATTTCAAAAGTATCACTAAAACACAAGGTATCATAAAAGTATACAATTTACCCCAGTCGCACCCTCTCCCCAGTTCACCGTCTCTCTCCCCAGTCACCCTCTCCCTCAAACTCTGTCTATGTCACCCTCTTCTGCCCTCTCTCTCTATGTGCACAAAATCTAATCTATATATATCTTGTATGCAAAATCAAAATCTATCTCTATTATTCTATCTATATGTCTCACCCCCCACTCTATCTCTCTAGTTCACGACATGCAAGAGTGCCCAATACCTCACATGTCTACCTGTAACGAATGTAACTTCGTTAGGGTATGGCCCGCAGAAGAGTCACGTGGTACTACGAGTTTACCGTCTCAGGCATGAGATGAGGACGCCCCATACCCAACGATAACGGGTGAAAAAGTGAGAAACTCTCTACTACCCTCAGATAGGGGTAGTACAGTGAGAGAGATATTTGAGAGAGAGAGAGTGAGGAGAGAGAATAGAGAAGTAGAGAGGAGACGAGCAGAGCCCTTAGCCAAACCCACTACAACCACCATTCTCCCCCTCTTCACTATAAAAACCCCCAAAAGGGAAGATGATGCATTGAATAAAAAAAATGAGAGACCCAGCCAAAAAAAAAAAAGAGAGTAATCACTCGCAGAGAGAAACAAAGTACCTTAAACCAACTAAGAACGACTAGAGACCAAAAATAAACGAGAGAGTTTAGGAGTGCTTTCCCCAAATCATTTGCCTCGCGCATCTCATATTGTCCACGACCTAACTGCCAAGTCCAGGGTATTATCTTTAAAAAAGTGAGAGAGTTGGTTAGGGGGATAAGAAAAAAGTAGTAGAGAGAGACGAGGGAGAAAAAAAGAGAGATGAGAAGAGAGCATGAGTGGGACTCTCTTCCAGTATTTGAAAATGATGCAGAGCCGACCGCGTAGATGCGTTTCTAGATAACCTAAGAGAAACGACTGCCTTAGAAACAAAGAGACTGCTGGTTAGAGAGCAGAGAGAGAGAGAGATTAGAGAGACTTCTGTTGTCTGTTTGTCGGGATTGAGGCTGGCGCGGAGAGCGCGCGCGCGCGCGCCCGGGCGGACCCACGCGCGCGCGGCGGCACATACAGGCGCGCCGCGCGCGCGGCACCCACACAACGCGCGCGCGCGCACCCACAACGCGCGCGCGCGCACCCCGACAGAGAAAAGATGGAGAGAGAAAAAGAGGAGAAGAGAATAGATAGATAGAAAAAAGAGAGAGAAGGAAAGAGAAGAAAAAAATAAGAGAAACAAAAGAGGAAAAAAAAAAAAGTAGAAAAAAAAAAAGGAGAACAATAAAAAAGAGAAAAACAAAAAAGGGGAACAAAAAAAAATAGAAAAAAAAAAAAAGAGGAGCGCAAAAAAAAGCGCGCTAGCAACAAAAAGAGAAGGAGGAAAACAAACGAGCCGAGAGCGAACACAAACGAGATCGAAAAAGACGCGAAAAAACAAAAGCTAACGAGCTAAGAGAACCACACACAAGCGTGAGAGCGAACAGATCTAGTGCGCCCACGATCGAGCAAGATATCTCTCACACTTCTCTCTCTCCCAACACCTCCTCCTACTCTATCTCTCCCACACACTCTATGCCTAACTCGAGCTCAACCTACATCCTTACCCTCCTACTCACTCCTCTCTACTCTCTCTCTCCCACTCTCTCCTCTCATTACTCAGCTCTCTCACACTCTACACTCTCTCACCCACACTCCTCTACCCCACACTCTCTCACCACAATTTTCACCCCAATCTCTTCACCCACACCCTCTCTCTCTCTCACCCACACTCTCTCACCACACCAAGAACAGCAAGCTTGACCGACCTGTCTTTCTAACTATCGACCTGTCTCCTCTGCCTTTTGCCTCTAAACTCCTTTAACGTCTTGTATTCTATCGTTTGCTCCATTTTCTCACAACTATTCGCTCACTAGAACCTCTACATAATCTGGCTCCTCACTGCTCACTTCACAGAAACAGCACCACAAAATAATGAGTAAACCTCCATGCTGCCAAAGACAGAGGTCATTACACTCTGCTCATATTACTCGACCTCACTGCAGCATTTGACACATGGACCACCCTCTCTCCTTCACATTTCCCAACTCTTGGTATTCGGAACAAAGCTCTTTCCTGGATCTATCCTACCTCTCCCATCGTACTTTCAGTGTTCTCTGCTAACACCTCCTCCTCCAATCTATTGATTCTCTGTGGGGGTACCCCAGGGCGCTGTCCTTGAACCTCTTTTCTTTTCTCTTACACACTTCTCTAGGTGACCTAATACATCTTTTGGGTTGAAATTATCCCCCTCTATGCTGACGACCATATAATTTTCAACACCCGACCTTACACTGCTGTACAAACATAGTTTCTGAATGTCTCTCTGCTATATCATCGGATGGCCCTCTGCAGCCTTAAACTAAACATGGCTAAAACAGAGCTCCTCAAACTTCCTCCTCAAACTGGCCTACTACTCCTCTCCACATTACTGTTGGAATTACAATCATTCACCCAGTAGCCCAAGGCACGCTACCTAGGGTCACATTCAACTCCTCTCTCCACATTCGCCCCTCACATTCAAAACATTTCTAAAACCTGTCACTTTCCTCGCAATATAACAAAGATACGCCCTTTCTTGGTTGCTCGACTGAATAAACTCTGACTCAGGCCCTCTTTCTCTCCCGTCTTGATTACTGTAACTCTGCTGTCCGGCCTCTGCCTACTCACTGTCTCCCCACAATCTATCCTAAACGCTGCTGCAGAGACACGACTACTCTTTCTAGATCTGTCTCAGCATCTCCCCTCCATGATATCCCTCTACTGGCTTCTGATCAAATCCCGCATCTCACCACATCCTCCTCTCCCTCACTTTTAAAGCTCAACTTTGCCCCCTCCTTACATCTCAGCCTAATTCTCGTTATGCACCATCCAGAATCTTGCGTTCTTTCAGGATGTCTTCTTTCTACCCCCTTTGTATCAAAGCCCTCTCCCGCCGTCCTTAAACTTTTTCACTGACGCCCCACACCTGGGAAGCCTTCCCCTCAGTAACCGCTAGCACCCTCTTATCCACCTTTAAGACCAACTTAAGACACACTTGCTTAAAGAAGCATATGATAGCATGTTTTGGGATTTCTGAACATGAACATAAGCTTGGCCCCCTGCAGACGCACTTACCAGAACTCTCCTACTGCTCTGTACGTTCTCCTACCTACCAATTAGACTGTAAGCTCCTCGGGCAGGGACTACTCTCTTAATGTTACTTTATGTATAAAGCACTTATTCCATGATCTGTTATTTATATTATCTGTTAGTTATTTGATTACAGTCATATGTAGAAGCCATGCACACCGATTAGGTGCTGGAGGGGGCGGGGTCGTACTTATCTGCCGGTGCGCTGTATCCGGAGGCAGAGGTCAGACATCCCAATAGGTCCTTAAGCCAAAAGGAATGGAAAGCAGGCACACGGTCTTTCTAAAGGTGCAGTTTATTGTGCAACAAAGGTCCAACGGTTCGGCAAATAGAGAAGGCCTCTCTTGATAAAGGGCAATTATTTGCCCGAAACGTTGGACTTTGGTGGCACAATAACTGCACCTTTAGAAAGACGGTGCTGCGTTCCATTCCTTGCTTTAGTATTTGATTACAACATGTATTATACCGTGAAGCGCTATGTACATTTATGGCCAGACTATAAAAGAGAAATAAATACAATATCTACTTCCTCATATCTTCTCTCTCTCTCTCCTCTATTCATACTCTACTACGATGCTCTACTTCTCTTCTTCTCTCTCTCTCTCTCTCTCATCAAACCCTCTCACATCTGGATCTGGATATCTAGTATCCCTGTATATCTAAAATGGCCTGTATCTACATCATTGGGCGGAGGGATTGAGGGTACTTGGACATTGAGGGACCTGCGGATATAGAGATCAGAGATCCCAGGGGGATTGCTGCTTTAGATATTGTGAAGCAGGGGGGCATCCAGCGAACTGGTTAAGGGTGCAGGGAAACATCGTCATTCACAATCTGGCTTTTTTTTTCTAGATCCGAACATTTACACAACACATACATAAAGACCACACACACGTAACATGGACTAATTGTAGTATAATGTAATGCAAATAAAAATATAAATAACGTATAGTCAAAAAACTAATGGTTGTTCTACTAGGAATTTTTCCTTTATAAATGTTTTTTAAAGGGGCTGGGGGAGGGACTACGGTGGGGTGGAGGGATCTAATTATATATACCCACTGCCACAACCCCCTCCCTTATGAACCTTGGGTTAAGGGTTGGTACCCGGGCACAGGGTGGGCTTAACCCCTTAATACTATAGGGGTATAGTAACGCTACGGTATTAAGTGGTAGGCGACATTGACATGCTATTTGTATTCTTGGCCCCATGTTTTGCCACGCACGGAGGGGGACATGGGCAGGATGAGGGGATGAAGACGGCCTTACGTCGGGCCTGGCCTGGCACAAAGGTAAGTGCATATGATAATTTACTGTATTCTATGTGAGTCATGTATTTTAATTGGGCCAAATGCAAGATTATCACATTATGTGGATAATCGTAATTTGACCATTACTTCTATGCTAGTGTTGGGGGGTGGGGGGGGGATGGGGTGATTTATATTGCTACGGTTTTTGCGGGGCAATTGTACCCGAATAAACAGCTACGTGTTGCTAAACCTCTTCATTTGGCCTTTAGTGGGAATAGCTTATTTTATTTAATAGTGTGCGCCGGAGAAGGGGGTCTCCTGAGGTGAAGGAAAGATAATGTGACCGCGACCTGCAATCCATTCTCACTTCTTCGCTACTTCGGCTCGTGCCCCGCGCCTGGGTCGTGAAGTCAACTTACTTGGACACCCTCTAGTTACACGACGGAGAGAGAGAGTGAGAAAGCTAAGTTAGGCGGCTTTCATCCTGTGATTACTTGACAACTCCAGGCTCGATCCTTGTTCATACTGACACTTTACATTCATGGAAAGGCTTTCTATCTAGTTCAAGTAGCAGTTTATCTCACAAACTACCCCCTCACCCCCCTACTTACGCTTCCTCGACCTTATATATTTTGCCATACGCCACTACGTATATTGCTTTGAGCTTTCAGACCGGTTTTCTATCTTTCACGGTCTCCTGAGCTGAAACGCATGCATTTTTGCCTCAAAGACCCCCTGCTTCCTGGTTACAGGTCCTGTTTCGGGCATGGTGCCAGTGGTCACCGACATCTTATACGCATCAAAGTCGCGTTTCTGGAGGCTATACAAATGGCGGCCACACTGACCTCTGATGCCCCATACTGCGGGCTGTAAATCGGGAAGAGGGCGTTCTGAGGCGCCAGAAATCAATGCCGGTTCAGCTCCAGGTACCCCTGCTCCTGCACCACCTATATTAAAATGTACATGAATGCAGCTTCATTACCTTAGCGCACTATCAGCTAAGGTAATTGAACTTTTTGTTTATTGCTGTGGGTGTTTCTGACAGCTAGCTTCGACTGGTAGCGGGGTCTCCAGAGCTGAAACCGCATTGGTTTCAGTCTCGGGGACCCCACTTCAGAGATCCAGGCCCTGCTTTTGGGTGCCCGGTATCCCCTGAAGAATGTAAATGCCCCGGTCACGTGACGCGGAAGCTTTTACAAGTGAAGGGATACCGGCACCCCATAACCGGGGCCTGTATCTCGTACATGCAAGTAGTAGGGGTGCACGGATCCGCAACCCAACCCATGTGGTTTTATTAAAATGATTTATTTTGTGTATTACACATGTAACAGCTTGCTGGAGATGCAGAATCTCCATGCAAACTGTTACAGGAGGCTTTTTTTTTTCTAAGTTAGGTACTTGAACTTAAGTACCAGAAAAGAGGGGGCCGGGGTGGGGGACGAGAAACGCATGCAGATTGCAATTAGATGTCCCTAGATGGACCCAAATGCGCTGAAATCATTAAGGAATCCGCCCCCACGCCACCCGGCTTCTCCCAAATTTTTTAAGCGGACGTTTTTTTTTCTTTTTTCAGGCCAAGCGACAAGATCACAGCTTAGTAACCGGAGGACCCTATGTGTGTACGGAAATTGGGAAGATATTGAGAGTCGAGAAATGTGTTATGAGATTTAGCACATAGGATGGCCCTTGGTATTAATATTATTATATTATTATTAATATTATATTTACTAATACTTGTGAGAGAAAAGGACCCCAATGGAGAGCACTCAAACAGATGCACAATATACACAGAACAAGAGAGAAGTGTGTGTGTTGATATATGATATGTACACGTTAAAAACCATTTATTGGAGTCATAACTCAAAATTAAAATAAAATAGGACGCTAAGTACCCAAATAGTTGAGACTCAATAGAGCCAAAAAAGCGCAGCGAAAGTAAAAATTACCAGGTCTCAAGTGTATAGTGTAGGCTACTGCCCTTGATGATATGTGCAGGGTAGAGCCAGATGTAATCAGTACCTCCTGGAAACTGTGTCCATACATAATTGGTCACAGGTACAGTCACTTGTGGCTATCAGTAGTCTAGCCCAAAGGTAGTAGTGAGTGGTGTATATATATATACCATGTCGCAAGGTATATACAGGTAGGTAGAACAGGTGAGTATTTACTATAGTAAGCTTCCACAGGGACAGGCTATAATCACCAGTAATAAGGTGATCTAGATCAGCAGGTCGCTGCTATAATCCCTGGGTGGTGCTAATAAGTCAAGCCACCATAAGAGTGAAAAACACTCACACACACTCACTAAATAATACCTTAGTGCAGATATCTTGAAGGGTGTACCTGCTGTACACAAGTGTACACAAGTGACCATAAGTCCAGGTTGGTAGAAAAAATATTGTAGTACACAAGTAGTGTCTATATACACTCAGGAACAATAAAAACACGAGAGAAGTTGGTAGCATAAAAAGGCAGGCACCGTGCTTCTGCTCAATAGCTGTATACACACTGGCTAATGCTTAGTGTTATCAGTACATACATGGTTGCTGCTCTATTAATCAAGTTAATCAAGTCACAAGCTTGTTGCTTTAAACAAACTCTCTGTTAGGGAGTTAGTATGGGTGCAGGTAGCGCTCCGATCACGAGCGTTAGTCCCGCCCCTTTGATGTAATGACGTAATGACGATCGGAGCGCTCCCTGCACCCATACTAACTCCCTAACAGAGAGTTTGTTATTCGTTGGACTATGCTGAGCTCGAATAAAGTGTGTCCGCCAGTGTAAATGTGGGTATATAAGTGGTTCACTGGCATTCCACACTGCACGCCCTGAGGAAGTCACTCTTTGATGACCGAAACGTTGGATTGTTCCCTGTCTAATCTGACTACGTACTTCTGTATTTCCTTGGCGTGTGCTGTCTCGTTTTTTCCCGTACTTCCACTGGTCCAACCTATCTGTGTATATTTGTGTAGGTTGGTGTATGTATTTTTTGTATGTAGTATGTATGTATGTATGTATGTATGTATGATGGTATACACACCAGAACCCTAGTAGGCGCTGTGGAGTTGAATGATATTTAAAAATGTGCAATTAATTCTATATATGTGTAGTTTAAAAACAGTATTAATAAATTAGCAAGAGTGAAACGATGTGGTCATCACTTGATATAGCATAGGATGCTTCTGTACGGATAGGCAAAGCTTCTGTGTGGTCAAGCCTGAACAATGTCCACAGAAAACAGGAGAACAAGAAGCGCAATTCCTAAATGTAAAAAAATATGTTACATTTTATTAAATGACCAGATTAAGGTCCAAAGGACTATAGTAAACTTTGTGTGTTGAAAAAGCACACATACACGATGGCGAACACACTTTATTCGGAGCTCGGCTAGTCCCCTAATTCGGGATACCCGGGTGTTTGGGTTTTGACGGTTTCTCTGCCCGATGCTTGGGGACTTCCAGCAGGGATTGAAGCCATTTTATTCCCGCTGCGTAAAAAAAATACTGCACAGTCATATATATATTTGATATTACTGCATTTACAATTCATTGAGTTTAATCCATTTGGTAGACACGCGCAGCATTGGCAGCCTATTAAATCCTAATCATTACTTTAACAGATCACCGCCCGTCACCAGGCATGAACCCAGGCTGTGAGGCAAACCGCAACTGCTTGGGGTCCAGAGTGAGGAGCGGCCATTCCAGGTACTGCCAGGTACCTACTGGGTATTATATGCTCGCATAAGGTGTCGTGCAGATGTCTATACAAGCAGTACAGCAATTGCAAGTCACATATGGAAGGGGATGTTGGGCAATTATGAAATATCATAGGGAAAAAGGCCAAAGATGGTAATGTCAGAGTGCCTCCATATAGCTGATGATAGCCCAGTAAGAAACGTAAACCCCACGTAGAGAATGTCCCGTCTCAATGGGTGATGTGGTGTGTGCTGGTGACGGAGACCTGTTTAGCATTCTGTTGTTAAAGCACGGATGGACCGTCCTCACGTGCGAATCGCGTTAACCACTGGTATTAGTTCTGATGCTGTAAAATCAATTCCTTCCTGTGTTGGGCAACAGTATTAACTTCCCGACGTCCAGACCTCATCATTGGTTGAGATGGAGGACTTGCCTGGGCGATCTGATTCTCTGGCAATCGGACCGATGTATGACCATGAGACGAGTTGCCTCTATCCCATATGTAAAGGAACAATAAGCCTGTATGCTTCGGCACAAATGTGGCCGCGTTACTGCGTTGCTGCGCTGCTACGTGTTTAAGGCACTAGGATGGCCCTTTGTAGTAATATACTTGATTAGTTATTTATTAATATTATATTTACTAATACTTGTGATAGAAATGACCCCCAGGAGGAGGCACTCAAACAATGGCGCCACAATATTACACAGCAACACGAAGATAGTGTTGTGTTGTATATATGATATGTACACTTAAAAAACCATTTATTGGAGTCAGTACCTTCAAAATAAAATGAAAATAGGTGACGCTAAGTACCCCCAAATAGTTGAGACTCACTAGAGCCAAAAAAGCGGCAGCGAAAGTTAAAATTAACAGGTCTCAAGTAGTAGTATAGTTTATGCTAGCGTGCCCTTGAGGAATTGCAGGTTAGAGCCAGATGTAATCAGTACGCTCCTGGAAACTTGTGTCCATACACTAATTGGTCCCACAGGTACAGTCACTTGTGGCTCTCAGTAGTCGAGCCAAAGTAGTAGTGGGAAGGGTGGTGTTAGATATGGATATAGTCACATGTCGCAAGGTATAGTACAGGTGAGGGTAGAACAGGTTGGAGATTTAGGCATAGTAACGCTTCCACAGGGGACAGTGCTAATAATCAACCAGTAATAAGGTCTTCTAGTCACGGGCATCGCTTGGCTATAATCCCTGGGTGGTTGCTAATAATGCAAAGCCACTCATGAAAGAGTGAGAAAACCACTCACGCAACACACTCACTAAATAGCTACCTTAGTGGCATGGATATCTTGAAGGGTGTAACCTGCTGTACCCAAGTGTAGCACATTGACCTAAGTCCGGTTTGGTAGAAAAAATATTGTAAGTACTACAAGTAGGTGGTCTATATACAGCTCAAGGAACGGATAAAACCGAGAGAATTTGGTAGCATAAAAAGACAGCCACCGTAGCTTGGCTGCTGCAATCATTCCGTGTATACACACTGCGAATGGTCTATGTTATCAGTACTAGCAGGGTTTGCTGCTGCTTCTATACAAAGTTTTATCAAGTTCACAAGGCTTTGTTTGCTTTAAAAACACTCTCTGGTTAGGAGTTAGAAGGTGGGCAGGTACGCTCCCGATCCGGCGATCGTAGTCACCGCCCCTTTGAGTAATGACGTAATGACGATCTACGGCTCCCTGCATCGCCATACTACTCCCTAACAAGAGTTGGTTTAAAGCACAAGCTGTGTGACTTGATTAGCTATGATTATAGCGCAGCAACTGTTATGTACTGATGAACACTGAAGATGTAGGCAGTGTGATAACAGCGTATTGGAGCGGGAAAGATCGGTGGCCGGCCTTTTTAATGCTACCAGCTTCTCTCTGTGTTTTATTGTTCCTAGAGTGTATGTAGACACACCTTGTGTACTACAATCGTTTTTGCTACCTACCTGGACTTTATGGTTACTTGTGTACACTTTGTTACAGCGGTACACCCTTCAAGATATCTGCACTAAGGTATTATTTAGTGAGTGTGTGTGATTGTTTTTCACTCTTATGGTGGCTTGACTTATTAGCACCACCCAGGGATATAGTCAGCGACCTGCTGATCTAGATCACCTTATTATGGTGATTATAGCCTGTCCCTGTGGAAGCTTCTATGTAATACTCACCTGTTGCTAACTACCTGTATATGCCTTGCGACATGGTATCTTATTACACCACTCACTAACTACCTTTGGGCTAGACTACTGTAGCCACAAGTGTGACTGTACCTGTGACCAATTATTATGACACAGTTTTTCAGGAGGTACTGATCATCGGGCTCTACCCCTGCACATATCATCATGGCAGTAGCCTACCTATACACTTGAGACCTGGTAATTTTTACTTTCGCTGCGTTTTTTGGGCTCTATGAGTCTCAAGCTATTTTGGGTACTAGCGTCCTATTTTATTTTAATTTTGAGTTATGAACTCCAATACTGGTTTTTGAACGTGTACATATCATATACAACACACACTTCTCTCTTGTTGTTCGTTATATTGTGCATCTGTTTGATTGCTCCCATTGGGGTCTTTTCTCTCACAAGTAGTATAATATACTATTAC